>VWZU01008483.1:0-15045 GCA_013397095.1 Sterrhoptilus dennistouni | reverse complement strand
TTAACTTGTTCCCCATCGAAATTTTTTTAAACAAAAAAAAAAAAAAAAAAAAAAAGAAACGCTTCATAAAAATACTGAGCACTTCAGAAATTCTACAAGTCCTTGTGCAGGGGTGGGGATGATTTTTTGTGAATTACTAATTTTTTAAAAAAGTTGATGTGTGTGAAACAGAGCACACCTTTATTTTACAGCCAGCCTAGGCTGGGTTCAGGAGGCTCCTATTAGATACACCCAGAGCTGCTCACTGGTGAAACCCACTCTTCTGAGGAGAGAAGGGATTGGAAGCTTCCAGGGAATTTACCTCGTGCTGCTGGGAGCCGGGGAGGATGACAGAGCCATCACTGAACTCTGCAAGCAGGTCCCTCCCCATCCCTCTCCTGGCCCAGCCCTGCTGGTTCCTGCCAGTGGCCCCACATTGCTGGTACTGGAGCAGTTCCGGACTGGGATGCCCAGGAGCTTTTGGGGCTCATTACAAAGGGTTTCCTTGCCCAAGGCTGATCCCTGCTGTAGGCACAGCCCCATCTTCCTACAGAAGGTCCCCCAGCTCCTCTGCAGGGTGGCTGTGCTTGCTGAGCTGCTCCCATCCAGGTGGTGCCACATCTCCTTGAAACGCCGCCAAGAAAAGGGACAAATGTCTGCAAAATCACTCATCTCTCACTGTCCCCACCATTTTATTTCTTCCCTCATCCTTGTAAAAGCTGAGACCCTCCTCACCAGCTGTGCAGCAGTTTGAAACCCGAGCTGCTGCACTGGAACACTTCCACAACTTCAGGTGCAGCTTTTATTTCTGGCCTTGGAACAATGTGAGAATTTCTGATCGTGGGTGCCTGGTCGTCTCTAAAAATCATTCATCTGCAGTATTGCATCGTCTCACAGCGCCGTGGTGTGGGATTTGGGAAGGAAGAGCAAGAGCTGGAGCAGAAGGGCGGCTCGGAGCCCGTGCCGGAGCCTCGCAGATGGACGAGCAGACGCTGCCAGGGGGGAGCCACGGGTTGACGGCGAGGGAAGGGGGCCAGCAGGGCCGGGGGAGCGCAGAAGATGCAGCCAGGGGAAGGATTTCCCAGCCCCGAGGGCTGGACACTGCCCGCAGGGAGCCAGCACAGGCAGCTCTTCCGTGCCAGCACAAAGCCAGGGGCGAGCCGGCTGGAGGAGCCCGGCCCCGGCTCATCCGAGGCGCGGGGATGTGAACACACAAGCTCCAGCTTTGGGTGAATTCTGGAGGAGGTGCACGCGTATTTTTGTAGACAATAATTCTGGTTAACAGAGAGAAAGTCGGTTTTATTGGGGCTTTTAGGAGGACGTCTGCCAGCATGAATAAATGAGTGCTCTCACCCAGCTCTGGGGACAGGCTGGCGATGGGGCTGGGGGCAAAATCTCAGTGGGCTCAATGGACCATGTTCCCACCACTCCCTGCTCTGTGGGGGCTCGAAGCCTGGCCATCACCAGAGCCACTGAGAAAAATGCTATTTTACCTTTTACAGATCATTTACCGCTCTAATGAGATGCCCTAAAAATACAAACAAACCGCCTGATACGGCGGGATGCAAACCTGTCTCCATGGCAGTGATTTTCTCGAAGACGCTTTTCATCTCTGGCTGCTGGAAGCCTCAACGTAAAAATTTATTGTGCGCCCTCCCCTAATAAAATGTGATGGTTTTACTGTATTTTTTATATAAATGTACATTTACTTGTGAATTATACCAAGAGGCAGGCACTGGCTGTGGTCGAGCCTGCGACACGTGGCATAAATCACAGCTCCCTCGCAACTTCCCAGGACGCGGACTTGTGCCTAAGGGTGTGAGTAACTTCTGTTGACTTCAATGGAAGTTTCTGGTGTGCTGCCGTGAGCGAATAGGCCCCCGGAGGCTCATTTTGGTGTTGATGAAAAGCAGAAGACTGATAGCACCGGGCACACGGTGCAGCCGAGCGCTGCCGCTGCCCCCGCTGCCCCCGCGCCGCCGCCTCGCCCTGCCCTGCTGCTCCTGGGAGCCCCAGAGCTCTCTGAAATGGATCTTGTTTCTGACCCAGAAAGTGCTTGTTTCAGCTGTAACAGCTCCAAACACCCCAACTGCCACCTCAGTGTCACCTCCGTGTCAACCCGGCTGCCCCGCCCTGGGCTGGCCCCCGTGTGCCTACCAAAGGCTGCTCATTCTCGCTGCCTTCCCGGGAATATCACACCCTCTGCCTGACTTCCAAAAGGTTCTGGGGCTGCCTCAGCGGCTGAGCAAGGCACGGAGAGAGGGGGACGGTGGCGTAGGGGGTCACAGCTCCCACTGCCCACAGCAGCCCCAGCCTGGCTGTTCGTTTCTTGGCCAGCGTGTCCTGGGGAGGCGGGGGCTCAGCAGAGCCCCCGAGCCCGTGGCTGGGGCATCAGGTGATGGAGCAGCTGCCTTTGCTGCAATGGAGCTTAACGAGCAGCGCGGGAGCTTGGAAGCTGCACCATCAGCACGATCAGCCGAGCTCTCCGGGGAAAGGGCTTGCCCGGGAGATGGGGAGATGACTGGTGATGGAGGAGTAGCAGATGGTGTCTCTCAAGGAGAACGCCGGGACAGTAATTACAAGAGACAAGAGGAGAGCTGCTGGCTCATGCACAAGAATTTGTCCAAGCAATCATGGGAAGCACAAGTCTCTCCAGAGAGTGCCATGGGGAAGAGTTTAGCCCGCAGCTCCTAGTGCTGCTGCCAGGACCCCCACACGTCTCCAAGGGGGCACGGACGTGTCTGTGACTCCCTATTGCCAGAACAGCCGTGGGTTTCTGTGCTTCAAACTCCCTTTTGCTTCCTCCCACTCTGCCTCGTCCACAGGGCATCCCAAACACCATCCTGCCTGTCCCAACTTCCCGACAGGTCTGAGGCAAAGACATGTCTTTGGTTCTTGTGTGGGACGAGCTGTGCCAGGAAGGATGGGCTGGGAGCAGCACTTCCCAGCCCTGCTCAGGGAAGGAAAAGCAGAGCAGAGCTCACAGCGTGCAAGTGTTTTCTCTCCTCTTGCCCAGCTGCGTTTTTCCGCCTTATTGCCCCTCTACCCCGTGCGCTCATTTTTTCTACTCTACCATGACTCCCGATTCCCCTCGGAGAAGTTCCCTGCCAGCCAGAGGGGTTCTAGAGGAGTTTAATTAGTGCTGCTGTTCCTCGCTGTCCCTCCCCGCGCCCGCCCGTGTCCCTGTCCCAGGAAGCGGAGGGTGAGGAGGGCTGTGGTGCTGTCACCGGGAGGGATCCCCCGCCCGTACGTCCCCACTGATGCTTTAGCTCTGCAATGCAGCCTGAGCAGGAGCTGAGACCTGCAGGTGACAAGGAACTCGAGGCTAATTGGAACTGCTAATTAGATCTCTGCTGAAAGCTCGCCTCTGCCGTGTGCCCGTGGGCTGTGCTCCGGGACGGGTCCTTCTGCCGATGCCACCCCCTCGGCAGCGCATACGCTACACACGCAGGAGCCAAAAAAGAATAATAATTTGTAAAAAAGGTACTTGGCAAGACTGAAGGGTTTCACGTCATGCTGCCGCTGACTTGGGAGAGCCGCAGCCCCGGCACCGAGGGCATGGAGCCAGGAATATTCAAGGGTTGCATCTCCCATTGATCCAGCTCAGGGCGCAGCTCCCGGTGCTTGGGGTGGCTCCGGGCATGGCGGGGAGAGCCCAGCGATCCCCTCCTCCAGCACCTGCCAAAGTGAGGCCAGCAGTGATCGGGAGGGAGCGCCTGCCAGGGCAGCCTCACCTGGGGGTTTTGCAGGTAGCAGAGGTGGGATTTCATTTCTGCACATTTTTCCAAAGGGCTCTGCAGCACGTCTGCCCGGCTCGGGCACCAAAACCTTTCCCATCTCCTGCCGTGTCCCGGGAACAGCTCCTGGCCCGGGGCAGCCGGCAGTGCCAGCTCCAGCTTTGTGCTCCACTTCCGTCTTGTTTCCGCAGCAGCAAACCCTCAGACCGTCCCCTGCCATGGAAGGGCGCTCGGCAGCCGCATCCATCCCCTCCTGGCAGTGGGGGATTCCCTCCCTCCTCTCACAGCGGGGCTTAAATGAAACACCCAGGACTCCAAAGCACAGCCTGTGCCCAGGACACGGTGGGAGCCACACACACATTTGGTTTGTTGCTGTCCCCACTAGGGCTGGCCTCAGTGCCCAAAACAGACACTCCCCAGGGCAATTTCTCTGGTGAGGGGGAACTGGGTGTGGAGTTGGAGCTGTCAGGTGCAGTCACAGGATGGAAGGAAGGGATGCCAGAGGTGGGACCATGCAAACTTCAAAGCAACAAAGCAAAGGGCAAGGTCCTACAGCTGGCTCAGAGCAATCCCAAACACCTACAGGGAGCGTCTCCTGTGACACCGGGTGTCCCAAGTTTTTCCCACTTGGCTCCCTCTGTGCATCACCATCTCCTTTGTTTTTCTGATTGAGGGTAAACTCTGCAGATGAGACCCCACCTGCAGAGCTGCTCCAGCCCTGGGGCCCAGAACAGGAAGGATCTGGAGCTGCTGGAGCTAGGCCAGAGGAGGCACCAGGATGAGCAGAGGGTTAGAACACCTCTGCTTTCAAAGACAGGCTGAGAAAGCTGGAGAGGAAAAGATTGTGTGAAAACCTCACAGCATCTTCCAGAGACTGAAGGGGCTGCAGGAAAGCCAGAAAAGGACTCTGCATCAGGAACTGGAGTGACAGAACAAGGTGGAATGGGTTTCAACTTAAAGAAGGGAAATTTAGATTAGATGTTTGAGAGGAATTCCTCCTTGTGAGGGTGGAGAGGCCTTGGCACAGGGTGCCAGAGAAGCTGTGGCTGCCCCTGGATCCCTGGAAGTGTCCAAGGCCAGGCTGGACACTGGGGCTTGGAGCAGCCTGGGATAGTGGAAGTGTGCCTGCCCATGGCAGCAGATGAAATGAGATGATCTTCAAGGTGCTTTTCAAGGCAAATAATTTCATAATTTTAACACCATTTGCCATTTCCATCAGCACCCCCCCACCAGCAGGACCAGGGCAGGCAGTACAGCCCTGATTTACTGCCACACTTAAACCTGTGCCTAACTTTAAGTGCACAAGTAGATCCATTGACTTCAGTGGTTCGACATTTGTAAGTAAGTTGCAGAACAAGGACCTACATTATTCATCCGAAACCCCAGGTAATGCATTCTTAGGAAATAACTACCAAACTCCACAAATCCGTGCTGAAAGGACATCCTAAAGCCCTGCCTGGATAGAGAGATTAGCTGGGATTGCTTTGTAAGCACCGCACATACATACATACAGATATATGTATTTCTCTACCAGGCAGTGCAATTCAGACTTGCCCTGATCCCAGCTCTGCCTGCCTGGGAGGAGACAGGACAGGGGCCACAGCAGCCAGCAAAGCAGCACGGCCCAGACCAGCCCTCCCCACAAAGCAGCCAGGGAGGGGATAATGCAATTAAGCAAACTAATTGAAGAGCAACTATAGGTGCTTATAGCACAGACTGCCAGGGAGCATGGCCATAACCGCAGCCGCAGTCTCTATTGCAGTGTCAAGATGATATAAAGCCATGTCGAGTTAAGACACAGGCATAAAATGCTGCAAGCAGAGCTTTTTATGTCCTTTATTCTGCTCCAGGGACCCCCTGAAAGCAGCAGAGCCAGCCCTGGGGTGCAGAGCTAGGTACCTGGTGAGGTGAACAGAGCCAGCCCTGGTACAGCCCAGCAGAGTAAAGGCTGAATCTGGGCATCCTGGTCGCAAAGAGGCACAAAGCCAGGAGCCCAGCCTAAATCCCTGAAATCCCTTATCCTCCCAGGATGAGGGGGAGGTCGTCAATGAGGCTGCTTCCACCTCCTGAGCACTCCCTGCTCCAGCAGCAGCAGCCCTGGGGACGGCTGTGCCACCTCAGGACATGCATGAAACCCCTCTCTTGCCCCAGGACGGGGAATATATTCTCTCCAGGTTGGATTTTGGGTGGCTGGGAGGAAAAGCAGCTATCCCATAGCAGGATGCATCCCATTTGTGAGGAACAGAGCAGGGCACTCCTGTTTGCAAGGACAAGCTGGAAGTACCCAAAGTTTTCCAGGTTGGCAGAGGCCACCCAAGGTTTTCCAGGTGTGGGGAGCAGCCTGGCATGGGCAGGGCAGGCACTGCACATGCCTTGCTGCCAGCAGCTGGGAGTTGCCTGGCAAAATGAGCTGAAACAACCTAGGTTTGAGCCATTTCATAAAATGTAATTGAGAACTATATCCCTGTTGTGCAATTCCAGCTGATAGTTGGAAAAATAAAAAACCCAGAGCTCTGTTGAAAGGATCTCATTCTGCATCTCATTCTGCATTCAGCCTGATAAGCAGCAGGAGAAATCCCTGCTGCAGCCACATGTGTTCTGTGGCATCCCGTGGGATGTGCCATGCACTGTGCACCTTTCCCATGCACTGTGCCATGTCTGTGCACATGGGTAGCCCAGAGGTGCACGGATGGGGTGTCTATGTCTGTCCCTGTGCCTGTCCCTGCCAAAAAACCGGGAGCAGGTGGAAGAGGGCCACAAGTGGGATGGATCCATCTTCCTTGCTGTGCTGCTGCTGGTGAGATTCCAGCAGTGGGAAGCAGGGAAAGCCAAACGTTATGGATCCCTCAACCAATGTTATTTGTCCCCTTGTGCATTGCTGGTATTTTGCATTAAAATATATGTTGTTAAATTTATGCCTTAATAGATATATATAGATGTGTAATATGGCTGAGTTACAGTTGCTGTGGGAACTATAACTTTCTCTTTTCCAAGGGGCTGTTATATGTCTTATTATGCTGTATCATCTGGAGGGTGGCTGGGAACAAGATTGCTGCTGTTAATCCTTCAGCACGGAGGGTGATTAGAGGCAGCAGAGCCAAGCTGTGAGCAGGGCTGTGCCTGCAGGTGGGCAGCCCCACATGCCTGGTGACTCCACTCCTCTGGGGCAGGGGATCTGGGCAACAGCCCGGTGTGAGTGGCTGTAAATCAGCTCTGTGAGCTGCTTTCTGGCTCCCCCGGAGCTCTGCTGGGCTCTGAGCTGGGGACACTGGCAGCTGGGCTTGGACTGGGAGCAGCCACACTGCTGCGACCTCTCCCAGGTGACAAACAGCATCAAGCTCCTGCTTTCTGCACAGCTGGAGCTTGGGCAGGGTTTGGATGGGGCCCATCCCTGCCAGGCTGAGCCATCTTTCTCCACTGGGAGCTGGGAACAAGGAGAAAGACAGATCCCACACCCCTCCTGCTCCTGCCTGACCTCCATCCCAACCAGTTGGCATCGGTGGGATGTATCCAAGCCCTGCTCCCAGCAGGGACAGGGAAGGAAATGTCCGTGGCAGCAGGGAAGGCACTCAAAGAACCTGCTGCCTGCCCTCCCCGCGCCTCAGTTTCCCCATCTGCAGAGGTGGTGGCTGAGCTCCCTTGGGTGCCTGCAGTGAGGTGGGGGCTGTGTTTGGTACCCCTTGGTAAAGCACATCCCAAGCCCTGTCCTGGGACTCACAGTGCCCAGAGCATGCAGGGAGCCAGGTCGCTGTCCCCGGCACTCATCTCATCCTTGGCATGTGTCCATCCACCTCAGGGAGCTGCGTTTGCAGCCCCGGCTGTGCCCAGCAGGGCACAGCTCTGCACTTCACCTGCTGCTCCTCACGTGAGTTTCTCCCGGCCTTGAGTCCTGTTTGGTGTGAGGTCACTCCCAGCCTGTTGTCCATCCCCACAGCTCCATGTCTGCCTGGTCCTGTCCCACATCACCCACCATCTCCCCTGGTATTTTTTTCCATGGACACTGGCTGGGTTTGGGATTTGCACCACCTGGTTTGATGCCATTTGCCTCTGGCCCTTACCTGCGTTTTTTCTGCCTGTTCCATCAGTTCTTCTCTCCCCTCGCCCTCCCCCCATGTTATTTGTTGTAATTTGGTTTGCTGGCATTCTGCTGGGTTTTATTTTTCTTGGCATCCCATCTTTGGGGATTTCACTCACATCATTTCAGCCCAAATTTGTGTTGACATCATTATGATTCTCCTCTTCACGTTGCCCACTCTTCCTGTGGAGTCAGCACTGTCCCGATGCTCCTTGACAGGGTTTGGGGCAGCACTCCCTGCCCTCATTCCAGGGTTTGCCTCCCATGGCATGTGGCTCCTCACAAGCACAGCTTGGCCTCGGGCTAGCTTAGCAGAGCCTGGCTCAGCGTTCCAGGGCTGAGATGGGGAAACATTCCCAAGCCTGTGACAGGAGCGGCTGGGGGGGCTGGGACTGGCTGGAACAGGGAGCTGCCCCTGGCCTTGCCCCAACAAATTCAGCACTTCCTTTCTGCCCTGTTTTCCTAGCCACAAGAATTCTGCTCCAGCACCCGAGGAGGGGAAGGAGCAGGATCTCACTTGCAGAGCTGCCCCAGCCCCAGCCCCAGGGCTCAGCACAGGAAGGACCTGGAGCTGCTGGAGCCAGGCCAGAGGAGGTTCCAGGATGAGCAGAGGAATGGAGCAGCTCTGCTGGCAGGAAAGGCTGGGAGAGCTGGCATCGTTCACCTGGAGGAGAAGCTTTGGGCTGACTTAATTGCATCCTTCCAGTCCCTGAAAGGGCCGACAAGAAAGATGGAGAGAGACTATTTACAAAAGCATTATTTACTGCTGGTATCTCCTTCCCATTTTGGTTTGTCACATCCCTGTGTGTCCCTGCCTAGGAAATTTGTGCTGTGTTTAACTGGGGTGTTTTCCCAGGGCTGGATGTTACTGTTGGCGAGGAAGGTGCCAGGGAGCTCCTCAGGCTGCCGAAGCACATGCAGCAGGTGAGGAGCAGAAGGACAAACACCCTGCCCGTGGAGACACTCCAATCAGCTTCTCTTTAAAGATGTGTCACATGGTAGTTTGGATTTGTCCTTGTGATGGCAGCAGCTCTTCATGTCCATGGCAGTGAACTTCAGAGTTACCAGTCAAAGAATCACAGAACCACAGCATGGCCTGGGTTGGAAGAGACCTTAAAGCACAGCCAGTGCCACCCCCTGCCATGGGCAGGGACACCTTCCACTAGCCCAAGTTGCTCCAAATCTGTCCAGTTTGGCCTTGGACACTTCCAGGGATGGGACAGCCACAGCTTCTCTGGATGCCAGTTCCTGGATTCTCTCCAGCAGCTCCAGGTCCTTCCTGTGCTGGGCCCTGGGGCTGGGGCAGCTCTGCAGGTGGGGTCTCACCTGAGCACAGGGGCTCAGGGGCAGAATCACCCCTCCCCTACTGCCCACACTGGGGCTCAGGCCAGGGCTGGGGATTCTGGGTCAGGGCAGGTCCAGCTCTCACCCCCAGCATCCCCAGGTCCCTCTTTCAGGGCTGCTCCAGCTGCTCATCCCAGCCTGGATTGACCCTGGGGTTGTCCCTAATCCCTCCTACCAAGCACATCCTGCCAGCCTGAGCCTCCTGCAAGCACAAACCAGGGATGGAGCCTCATCCCCAGATCCCAGCACTTGTGAGCTTGCCTGGAGACACCAGATTTTACCCTCAATCAGAAAAAAATAGAGATGGAGGATGCATGGAGGAAGCCAAGAGGGAAAACACGATGAGACGCCCAGTGCCACAGGAGGAGCTCCAGCATGGTGTGTCTGAGCAGAACAGCACGTCCCTGTCACACCCCATGTGCTGCAGCCAGCACTGAGGAGCACGGGGATCTGGGCATGGCACCTAACGGGGAACTGCGAGTCCCCACTTCCTCCAGCACAGCCCAGATCCACATTAAGACTCTCTGGGAAATGCTGGCTGAAAGGAGGCTGGCATGAAATTTCCATTTGCAGTCACAGGGGTTTGGGGAAATCAATCTCTTTAGAGTCCTTTGGAAACCTTAGTCTAGTGGCTTTAAATATTTACTGTACTCCTGCACACGAGATGCCAAAATTGCAGGGTATGTTCTCCCAGGCAGCCCGTTGCTGCAGGCACTGGGAGGCTCCAAACCAGCCTATGCAGGTGCTGATGAAAAACAGTCCTTAATACGATTGTGATTTGCAGTTGAAAAATCTCTGAAGTGCTTTTGAATTTGGGGGAAAAAATCAGAAATAATTTTTGTGCCTGCAAAGTATGAGTCCTTCGTGGTGGGATGAGGGTGGCCCACACCTCACGATCTGTGCCCACACCTCCTGCTGCACAGAGCAGCAACAGGAGTGCCCACCTGGGATCACTCCCTGGTGCTACTCTGGCTCTGGATGACTCAGCTGGGGAATCTGGGAGGCAGAGGTGATGCTTGTCCTGCTGTGTGGGTGATGGCAGTGCCACTCAGAGGCTTTAAACACGGCCAGAGGGAGCATGAGGAGTCTCTGGGATCCATCATTTTTTCTCATAACTTAACAGCAGGTGACATCTATTTTTCCCCTTTTGAAGATGCCTCTGATGTCTCTGCCTGCTTCAGGGAGAGCCCTTATTCAAACCCTAAATTCAACATGAATCAACTGAATTCAACATGGATTCAACTGAAAACCCTGCCAGGGCTCAGGGCAGCAAACCCTGCTGGACATTGCTTGAGATGGACAAATCTCACCTGGGACTGAGGGCTGGGTTTTGGCTCTGCAGGGAGCAGGGTCTTGCTTCACGTGTCCCTCAGGTGTGGTCAGAGCCAGGTGTATGCAGGACACTGCTGTGGGACACAGGACACTGCAGAGGGTTCCAGTGGGGTGGGTGGGTCTGTGCCGAGCTCTGGCCTGCAGCCAGGGCCTTGTTTGGCCGGGCCAGCATGGCCTCAGCTGCTGCCTGAGCAAACAGCCTGGGAATATCCCCGGAGGGGACAGGGCTGGCACATCCCGTGGCTCACGCTGCCTTTTCAGAGGAATGTTTATTGCTGGCCATTGGGAAGCTGCTGTGGTGCTGCTGGGCAGCTCCTCAGCACAGCTGGGAACAACCAGCAGCTCCACCCCACACGCAGCTCCCCAGAGCCACGCCCTGTGTCCCTCGGCCCCCAACCACAGGGTCCCATCCCGGTTCTGCAGCCCCCCAGCGGCACCAGGATGGGCACATGCAGTGGGGCCATGGGCCAGTGACTGCTGTGCCACCCTGCAGTCACTCACATCAGCACAACTCGGGGGTAACTCACCCCCCTTTGCCCATGGGAGAGCACAAGAACAGCATCCCTGGCCAGCCCAGCCGTGCCAGCTGTCCTGGGGCTTTTGGTGGCAGTGTTTGAGTCCAGATGTTCAATGCTCACCAGCCAGGTCCCCCCAGAAATGAGGCTCCAAATATCAGCATGTTGAAGCCCAAAGAAATGCCAGGTCTCATTCAGCAGCCCTGAACTCCAGCAGGGTCACCCAGCCAGGACTTCTCACTTCAGCTCATGGACTAACGATGTTCTGCACATTTTTTTTCCTCCAGTGCCAACTGAGACCCACAAAGATTCGTTGTTGCTCTCCAGGGTATAATTCACAGGAGATGCATGTGGGAAATAACAGAACCATGAAATCACACATTCACAGAGTGGTTTGGATTGCAAGGGACATAAAGATCATCTCATTCCATCCCCTGCCATGGGCAGAGAGAGACACCTTCCATGAGCCCAGGTTGCTCCAAGCCCTGTTTCACCTGGGAGACTTCCAGGGATGGGGTAGCCACAGCTTCTCTGGGCAATAAATCCACAGCAAACCCAGAGTGGATGCTGCCGTTCATATATCTTCGTCAGGTTTGCAAGCTGGAAAAGAAGGAAGAACCAGAACAGAACGTAAGCAGCTGAAGTGTTACTCAGTGCCTGGTGAATCCAGCAGGATGGGGGGCTCAGTGACACAAACACAGGACTGTGCAAGGCTCTGGTAGCTCTGGTCACTGAGATGCCCAAAAGCACCAGCTAGGCAACTCGTTGACACTGCTTCAAAGCCATCTTACTGATAAAAAGGGAAAAGGATGATTAAAACCCCCTCAGTAGTAAAACCCCAGCCTTGCTCAGTCTGGCTCTTCCAGCAGCACTGAAGGAAGGGAGATAGTATAGACCCAGAGCTTTGCTGGAGCCCTGCCCATCTCCAAACCAGCTCCCCACCACTTCCCCAGCTTGCCCTCCAGCACCAGCAATCCTGGTCTGAAAGCCACAGCTCCAAGCAAGGGCCAGAGTAAGAACCAGATTGGCACAGAACGTGGAAACACCAGGGATGTGTTCGAGCAGTTCCTGCTTCCAGAGATCTCCTGTGCCTTGGCTGTGCCTTGGCTGCAGGGAAGGGCACACAGTGCTCCTGGAACATCCATGGGGATTCTGCAGGCTCATGCAGGGATTTGGGAGGGCAGCACAGACCAGGGACCTGCACCATGAACTGCTGCATTGTGGGGACAGGACATGGGGCTATGGCCCTGCAGCCCCAGCAAAGGCAGAGCTTTTGTAGGGAGGATCTGAGTGAGCCCTGCTCTTCAGTCAGGGCCCTTGGGTGTGGAGAACCAGGAAAAAATCCCCAGCCTTATAAATGACTAATTAGGGACAATCCTAGCTCCTCTATAGCCAATAAGTTTTGCTATTAACTATTAGCAAGGCTAGATTTTACCCAAGGAGATTTCCTGTTAGAAAACAGCTTAATTAAAGCGGGTAGAAAGCCCTTGTAGGTCTCCCTACTCCCACACCAGCACCCCAGGCAGGCAAGTTCCAAACATGCTGTCTTACAGACCTGAAACAGGGATCAAGGAGAGATAAAAGGGACAGAGAGAGCCCAGGGGCTCAGCTTACACATGGAGCAGGGAGATGGCTCCTTCCCACAGAGCTCAGCATCCTCCCCAGCCCAACATCCCAGCCCGTTCCTTTGCAAACATCTCCTGCTCTTCCAGATCCTGTCCTTGCTCTCCTCCAGGCTGTCACCAGCTACCCTCCCCCAGCAGCCCCATGTTTCTTTCTCTGATGTCTCCTCCTGCAGATATTTTAAGCCCCTGTGGTACCCAGCTCTTTGCAGCCGGATGGAAGCAGGAGGCTTCTCTCTCATCTGTCAGGATAGATACAAACCAGAGCCAGCAGGGTACAGGCCAGACCAACTGGGAGAGAGCTTTATATAACTGGAAAGAAAGAGCCAAATTCATCCTGGTCCTGCCACAGACTGGAGGGTGGAGATGTGCCAGGAACTCTGCCTGTGCTGTGGTGCCCTGGCCGGCAGCAGCCTGGGTGTTTGGGCTGGGGGTGCAGAGTTTCCTCCAGACCACAGGAAACTCTGTTTCACCTCCATCCTGGAAAAGCAGGAGCTCCCAATGCTGGTGTTACCATGAAGGTTGCTGCAAAGCTCCTGTTGGGTTGTTTGAATTCACATTTGGAGGAGAGATTTTGTGTTAATCAAACATGTGAGGCGTTTCCAATTTAAATGTCTGCAAGAGATGCTGACCAAGTGCCCAGTCTGACATGGGCAACATGGTCTGGGTCAAAAGGGCTCAGGAAGCAGTGGAGCTGCTCCTAGGGTGTGAACTCTGTGCTCAGTCCATGTGCCAAACACACACTGGGGGCCAAGCCTGGATCAACTGCTGAACTATCCATGTGTGTAGAAACAGCAACTCTTCAAATTTTGTTCCAAAGGAGAGAAGGAAGGGAGCTCTGCTCTGCAGGAGCATGAAATCCACCGTACAACATGAAGGTATCTCATAAAAAGATACAGGAATAACAAATCCAGCTCCAATTTCACATAAACCAGGCATTTTTCTTATTGCTTCCACAGAGTAGTCTTCCCTGCCAACTTTCCCAGTGCTGTGCAGTTGGGCTGCCCAGATTAACTGCAGAATGCAATAAATAAGGGTGGCTTGAATCGAGGGCTGAGCTGCTTAGCACAGAAGGGGCAGCCAGGTATCCTGGAGAGGTGTGAGAGGCAGGCTTTGGAGAATCCAGTGGTTTGTTTGGGATGAGCATCCCACAGGACAGGAGTTTGGCTGATCCTAGCACTGGTTGCTCCTGCGAGGAAGAGCAGGGACATGGTGAGAGCAAGGACTTCTTGTAGCAGTGATGGCTCTTTCCAAGAAATATCCAGAAAACACCATTTCCTAAGCTGGGCTGGGAGCTCAGAGAGACTTGAAAATACAAATTAATTGCTGGAAAGGAATGTGAAAATGACAGCTCTTTTTCTGCCTGGTGTTACACTTCACCACTCTTCTCCCTCCTTTCATTAATTCCTGTGACTTCATATATTTGAGGAAAGCTCCCATTAGTCACAGTTGCTTTCCCACTCATCCTTGGTGCCTTTCAGCAATAAGTCCAGGCTAACCGGTGCCCATGTAAAATAGATTTCATGATGGCAAGAATTTCTCTGAGTCTAACTACAATCTGAGCCTCGTTATATCTGAGTAGTGTTACCTCTCTCTGCGAGTCATGGTCAGAATGCAGAACCTAATGATTTGGGATATATACTTAATATCAAATAAATCCTTGTTCCAACTCCAGTATCTCCAGCTGCCAGTGTAGAGCACCAGGCCAGGAACGAGCACTGTCAGCAGGATGATCCTTTCCAATTAGGTGGAGCTGATCTGGCAGGAGATATCCGTGCACTTGGGAACTGAAGTCACCCCCAAAGCAGCATCAGCTGTCTCTGCCATCCATTCTGAGCCCCCGACTGCCCCAGCCATGGGCAGGAGGCTGCTCTTGGCACAATGAGACTGGCAACTTCCCCACCATTTCAAAGGTCAAGGGTTTCCTGCTTGCATACTCCGCAGGCCACGTTTAATTCCAAAGCCTGCAGAAGGGTTTGAAGTCTCCTTTCCCCTTTCCCATGTGTGAAATGCTCCTGGTGAAAGTGAATACTAAAGCATGGGCAGCTCAGCCCATGCTCATCAAAGCCTCCGCTCCAGTCAATCAATGCTTGTCCTCGGTCTGAGCACCACGATTTCCCCGGCCCAGCTCCACAGGACAGCCAGACAGTGGAGCGGGCCCGTGATGCTGCCAGGGGGCAGTGCTATGGGACAGTGCCGTGGGACAGAGCCGGGGGGCAGTGCCAGGGGGCAGTGCCGGGGTAGAGCCATGGGACAGTGCTGTGGGACAGAGCCAGGGGGCAGTGCCAGGGGCAGTGCCAGGAGGGCAGTGCTCGGAGCCTCTCCAGCTGCCCGCCCTGCCGCAGAGGCAGCTGCCCGAGGCCGGCACTGTGGGCACACAGGAGGACGCGCTGGCCCCCGGTGTGGCACAGGCTGTCCCCCTCGTCCAGCTGGCACCCAGC
>VWZU01008482.1:4689-20946 GCA_013397095.1 Sterrhoptilus dennistouni | reverse complement strand
ACGCGGCCGCTCCCGCCGCCGGTTCCGCTGGAAAGGACATCCGGCCGCGCCGGGGCGGGACGAGCCGCCGGCGGGATCCGCCCCCACCCGCCTCCAGCTCCCTCAGCCCCAATCCCACTCACCTCCATCCGACCAATCAACCAACCATCCACCCTATCCACCTCTGCTCCGCCTCCGTGGGCATTCGTCCTCGTCCTATGCGGCTCCTTCCGCTATATGGCCTTATATGTACATACCGTCCCCATTGATCTGCCTTCATCCGCATCTCAACCGCCTCTATCCCCATCCGCCTGCATTCTCATGGCAACCTTCTCCTCCCCAGCCGTCTCCATCCACACTGCCTCCATCCCCATCCCAATCGCTTTCGTCCTGATGGGAAAAATGGGTGCTAATGTATTCACGAAAGAGTCGATGTGGAAAGAAGGGATTGTGGAGTTCTTCGCTAGTGTCACAGAAATGGGTGTTAATGTCTTCTAAAAGGGTCTTAAGGTATGAACATCCACCCGGCCAAGTTTGTTACAGAACCCAGAACCCAGGCAGCTTGACATTTTGAGCTCCTGAACTGTAGGGTAATAGGACAAATGTGTCCACACAAAGTGTACTGTAGACGATCTGAACTTCTGGTGGACCCACACAACCCACACAGCCTCAACTTCTGAACTTCAGGGGGAAATGGCAACACATGTTCACATGTTCAAGGGAGGAATATGTAGCAGTGGTTCGGGAAGTCTGTAACTTCCTGGTACCTCAGGCAATGGAGAAAGGAAGAGGGCAACATGTGATTGGGAGTTTAGAATAAAAAGAGGCTGCACCCTCCAAACCTCGAGAGAGATCCCAGGGACATACGCCTCAGTGGACTGTCTTCCTTTATTCAAATAAAGTTGCAGGACTCTTCTGTCTCCTTTGTGGACATTGGCGTTTTGTAGCATGACTTCTCTGCGCAGTTCCCATCCACTTCCATCCCCATTCCATCCTCCCTGTCCATTCCCAGCCCACCCCAGTCCCACCCACAAGCCCGTCCCATGCTGGGACCAGCACATGGCAGTGGATCCCACCAGAGCATGTGAGGAGTGCAGGATCAGCCGGTCCTGCCCCGTTAACACCAACAGCATTTATTTATCACCCTGGCAGTGACTCCAGAACAGCGTTTTTCCAGGGAAGTCCTCTGTGCTGCAGAAGTCTCGTTCCTGGCCCTTATCAGGGCATTAGGGCAAGGCCCAGCTCAGCCCATGCTGCAATGCCCAAACCCAGCCCATTTCCTGCATGCTTTTCCACAGGATCAGTTAATTCATGTTCCCATTGCCCCAACATTCTCCTTTCCTCCCAGGACATATGTAGCCCCTCTCACACACCATCATTACCACTCACCCATAACAACGAATTCTGGCTCAAAACATGAGAAACATGGATTTACTTTAGTTTTTCTTGAAATCTGGCTGTTGAAAGGCTCTGAGCCTTTTCTGTGGATCTTGGGAACTGGGACCCTGGAGCCTAAGTGCCAGAGCCAGCTGGACCCTTCCACGGGAGGAAAAGTGAGGAGTTTTTTAAGTTCCCTGAGGTTGATCCAGTTGCCATCACCCAAGCCCCAAGGAATAAACCAAGGGAGCAGATCAGGGCCAGTAAAAACATGGAAACACCCCAAATCCAACCATCAGGTTTGCTCATCCAGGTTTGCTGGGGAAGTTTTTGTCTCCTTTGCTGCTGAAAGCCAGAGGGAGATTTGGAAAGAGCGGTATGATCCCTGTGGGGTTTAGGGATGTTTGGGATGATCAATCAGTGGTATGGGTTCAGAGGTTGGATGGGGTCCCAGAGCCTGTGCTGGATCAGGCACAAGAACAGGAGTTTGATAGAAAAAGGGGTTTTCCCATGTTTTTCTAATGGAGAAATGCAGCACAATCCCTTTTCCTGGAATACTGGACCTGGAGCTGCCACATCCCTTCGGCCTTGTACCTGCCAAGGTGCTCACGGGCAATGATCACTCACTGGATCTGTGCCGTGCCCTCGCAGATCTGCAGGGAAGACCAGAGACAGGTGAGACAGCAGCTGGGAAAGGTGTTTGACCAGAGTTTGCACACCTGTGACCCCTCCCTGCACCAAGCCAGGGGTCAGGAAGAGGAAAAACTTGGAAAAATTAGTGTGACAATGACCCATAAGAGGCAATAAGCACATAGAGATGAGTGTTCAGTGCAGGAGGGATCCAGAGATTCCCCAAGTATCCAAACATGTGTGCCCAGTACAGAAGAGATCCAGGGATCCCCCAGGGAGAGCCTAGGGTGGCTCCAGGACAGCAGAATTTCAGTGTTTCAGCTCCCAATCCTGCCTGAAGTTGCTTTGGCAAATCACGCCCATACCTGCAAATCCACTGTCTCTGCAGTCACAAAATCAGGATAATATTCCCCAAACAGCACAAAGCTTCTCCAAGTAAAGCTGCTGGAATTGCAAGGTCCAACCCCTTTCCCAAGATTTTGCAGGGATGGAGGGGAACAAGAAAAACACCCAAAAATTTCACACTAAATCAGAGTAATTTGAACAATTTCAAAACCTCAGCATGCCTGGCCATGTATTGACAATGGAGCTGTGTGATGGAGGACCTGGGTGGAAAACAACCCCAAAATGGGAAAAAAGCCTGATTCTGACAAAGTCTCATAGCTTGTTCAGTTCCTCCCTAGCAGGATTGAAACCAGGACTTAAAACTTTTGAATTCCAAACATCTGTTTTCTGTCCTTGGAGAGGGAAAAATTCCTGGCTGGTGAGAACAGCCGGAATTTTAAAGTCAGCTGTAAAAGGAATGTCAGCCACCTGGAATCTCAGCGGCTATGGTAACTTGCTGACAGGTCAGGGCCCATATGTGTTCCCTGAGATCCATTTGGATCAGTTCCAGCCAATCATGGTTAATGTTGGAAATAGGGAAAAGGTGAAGGTCACTGGGTTTCTTAATGAAATTAATTCATCCCTGCTGAATAACAAACTTGAACCAACAGAGGAATTCTGGCATGGAATAAGTTCTTGGCAATAACACTGCAGAAAAAGAACTGGGGATTAGGGAGATCTGTGGGCTGAAAATGAGGATATATGACCATGTTTTGTTCTTTTGGGAAAGAAACCAATAAATAAATATCTGAAGAAGTGAATCACCATGGGCTGTGCCCCATGGCTGTTTCTGCAGCACACAGAGTGTAATTAATTAATCCATGGGCCTCAGTCCTGGTGACATCTCAGCCAAAGCATCTGCCCAGTGACTGGCAAGTTGAGAACTTCCCTGATTCAATGCTTTTCAGTCTCAAAATCTTTTTAGCCTGTGTCCATCCTCATTGCAATTAACCAGCAATTAATTACTTTGTACTGAGTGCCTGCACTGCCATGGAGACCCCATGCTCTGTCCCACTCAGCTGATAGATTTTGGCATCCCTCATGAGTTTCTCCACAGGATATTCTGTGTTGAAGTCATTGCCCCCAAAGATCTGCACAGCATCAGTGGCCACCTGGTTGGCGACATCCCCGGCGAAGGCCTTGGCGATGGAGGCATAGAAGGTGTTGCGGCGGCCAGCGTCCACCTCCCAGGCTGCACACTGGTACCCCAGCCGGGCCAGCTCCTCCTTCATGGCCATCTCCGCCAGCAGGAATGCCACAGCCTGGTGCTGGGAGAGTGGAGATCCACGGGGTCCGCCTCAGAGGGCTGCAACACCACGGGAGAAGGAGCCTTCTGCTCAGGATCATGAAATCATTGGGCTTGGACAAGACCATTAAGATCATAGGGGCCAAGCCTCATCCCGGCACCATCATGGTCATCACTAATCTGTGTCCCCAAATGCCACAAGGATGGGGGACTCCACCAGAGCTCGGCCTTTCTGGGAATAAATCTTCCCTAATAAATAATTTTATCTTCATTTCTTAATTTTCAAATTCAGTGCACTTGGGAAGTTGTGTTCAAGGAGCTCTGTGGAACTGGGATCTGTGTTGGATCAGACTTTCCCATGTGTAACTCAAAACATACCTCCACAATGGGTTTCCCGAAGGTTTTCCTCTCCAGCACATACCTCGTGGCCTCGTCAAGTGCTCGTCTTGCCAGCCCCACAGCCCCCGCTGCCACCTGGGTGGGCACAGTGAGGGATAAGCAGCAGAAATTCCTGTTTGCTTTGTGAACAGCCCATTCCTGGTACTCACTGGAGGCCTGGTCTTGTCAAAGGCTCCCATGGCAATCTTGAAGCCAGCACCCTCCGCAATCAGCACCTTCTCCTTGGGGACTCGCACATCCTCAAAGACGATCCTGTGTGTGTCCGAGCAGCACTGGCCCATGTTCAGCTCCTGGAAAAGGGGGGTGCCACTGAATCAGATTCTTCCCAGGTACAATCAATTCCATCCTTTAGCTCATTTAAAGAATAAAGGAAGCTTTTCTACCCTAAAAAACCACTTTATTTTTATCTAAAACCCACCAGAGACAAGAAATACCAGCTTGGACTGACCAGCCCATTAAGCCCCTGACCTGTCACACCTGAGCAGGTCACTGCGTCCACGTGGAAGATCAATTCTTGGGCTGGAATCTCTCCTTTAACCTTTTCTGGTTCAATTTATCCTCTGGAGGATTCAACTCTAAATATAATTCTATCCTCTCACATGGGGGAGAAAACAGTCAAGAACAAACTTGCAGCAGCTGTGAGACCCAGCTGTACTGCCAAAAGACAAATGCAAAAATAAATCAGGTTTTCAGGTTCCAAATGTAAGCAAAGAAAGAGAAAACCAGGGACTCCATGGTGCCTTACATGGGCAGGAGCAGATGAAATTGCAGCAAACTGGGTGCTTTTAGGGAAAGTTCTGCCAACACCTTCACTCCCCTTGGACATCTTTGGCAATTCCATGTTCTTAAAGGTTCTTTTGCAGATGGGCAAAATTATCTGCTTTAGGCCCTTCTGAGAAATTCTTTATCTGAATTCATACAATTATAATTCTATTGTCATTATGTCTAATTATATTTATTACATGTAATTATATATTATATAATTATCTTACATATAACATGCATATATAATTTCATAAATATATATATGTAAATATAATTATTAAATGCGTCTTACAAACAGTTTCTGGGCACTGTGAGAATTCCAGTACCCATCTATGAGCCCTGACAAGGTTCAGCCATTTTCCTTTCACGGCAATTCATGGTGTTACTGGTTCAGGAAGGAAAAAGAATTCCTGATGATTACCTTCCTGCCAATCTGGATCCCGGGGCTGTCGGCCTCCACAACGAAGCCTGTGAAGGCTTTGCCGGCCGGGGCCCGGGGGTCAGGATCAGTGCGGGCCAGCAGGAAGTACCTGGGGAGGACAGAGATGGGGGTTCAGATTGCAACAATCAGACAGTGGCAAAAATGCTGAGTGGTTTTGTTCATATTTGTACTGTACAGGAAATGGAGATGGAGTGGTAAAGTAACAACCCTTTTAAACTGTCCCTTCCAAAAAAAAAAAAAAAAACAAAATTAAAATTAAAAAAACCCAAAAAAACCTCAAAAACATAACAAATGAGGGCTAAGGTGTGTGAGTAATGTCAGTGTTGTCTAGGCATCTTTTTCCAAAAAATCAAGGTTTAATGAAATGCCCTCAGGTAAATCTGCAAAGCTTCTCCACCTTTTCTATGTGTTGTAAGTCTCAATATCCCATTCAGCCTCCCAAATAGCCCAAAATAAGCCAGTTCCCAGCACCTCTCTAAGGATTATTGTATAGGGAATGCAGCATTGTGTACAAGGCCTTTTCCTCTCAATTGAAAATATTTCCATTTTACTCTTCCCAGTATCATTTGTAAATGAGGTTTTTGTATCAGCAATCGCTGTAAATCCCACTTAGAGGGATGAGGAATGTGCTGGGAGAGTCTCTGCGATGGTTTTGCCTCGGGCAAGAAATTAAACAGTGAGAAATCCCAGCTTTCATAGATAAAGCTTTTCCTCTTGAACTGAGAAGAGTTTGTGCTGTTGGGGTGGGGAGAGGGTGAGCCCCGAGGAAGGGTCCGTGCTGCCTCCCCGGACCCTGCAGCACAGCCTGCACTCTGGGACTCCTTAGAAATGTACTACTTTAAGACAATTAAATCCCAAAGTTTTTCTGTTTTCCCTGTGAGCGGGAGGCATTCCCGGCTGAGTCAGAAGCAGCTGATCCCTGTCTTGGAGCCAGGTCAGGGCTCGGTAACCTGAGTATTTTGGAGCTGACTGAGTAACTCCCTATCCCAAAGGGAAAGCCGAGGAAACTGCATCTGCTTTCAGCCCAAATGAGAGGCATTCTGACCGGAGCTGTGACATCATGGAGCTCTGATGTCACTAGCCCGTTTCCTCTTTGGGCACCCACAGCACTGGGGCTGCTGGTGCTGATGCCTTAAGTTTTAGCTTTCATGTTTTTCAGATTCTGTGCTGCCTAGGGGTGTAGTTCTGAGCCTCATATTAAGTGCCAGTAAGCTCTCTTACAGAGTAGGCAGACAAAACAAATCCTTTTCCTGCTGAAGACCAAGGACAACTTTCAGGCCCAAAAGCATAAACAATGGACTGAAGGGAGAAACAAGAAGGATGAGACTTCACAACCTGAATCTGTAGTTGGACAATTAAACCCCATTATGCAAATGGACCAAAACTTATAAAAGTGTAAGACCTTGTGACTCGTCCATTTTCGTGACCAGTCTAAGTCCACCTCGGGTGTAGCCCTGGTCAGGCTCCTGTCCTGACCAAGGTGTATCTTAGAGGCCTTTCAATAAACACCTACTTTATTCACTAACTCTGAACAGTCTCTGTTTCAGGTTAACCTTCCTAAGGCCTCTTCCCGATGAACAGGTGACACACTGGAACACTCTGGTTTGTGACACGCCCGTAAAGAAACCCCAGTACAGACCAGTGTGGCCACTAAAGGAATGCACCAGTTGGCCTTCCCGCCGTTGGTGATCCACATCTTCTGCCCGTTGATGACATATTGGTCACCTTTCCGCTCCGCCCGGGTTCTGATCCTGGCCACATCTGAGGCCGCACCCGGCTCCGTCACACAGTAAGCCTGGAGGAACAACCCCCAGATCCCAAGGAATATACATTCTGGGTTTGGGAAACCACAAAATCGTTGTGGAATTGTGGGTAATGACCAACCCTGGTCACACAGACGTCAGAGGCTCATCTGTCATTAATTAATTACTAAAGTAATGGGATTCCCTGATCAAACACATATCAGGGGTTCCTCTGTCATTAATTAATTAATCAGTAGGATTGCCTGGTCACACTCACACACATCAGGGGCTCTTCTGTCATCCTGCCCAAATATTTTTTCTGCTGCTGTTCGTTCCCAGCGATGATTAAGGGCATTTGCTGGAAGGGAATGATCAGAGCATTAACCCATCACCTCAAGGGCCCAGAACCCAGCTTGAGACCCCCAGTCCCAGTTCCAGATGGGTGCAGGACTCACCCCCAGGGAATTGGCCTCTATGGCTGTCTGCACCCCAGTGCATCCGTATGCCAGCTCCTCTGTGATCAGACATGCCTCGAAGGTGCCCAGCCCCAGCCCACCTGTAGGGGGACAGGAGGGGATGCAGGGGAGTCTCAAGTGCAGAATATTATTATTTTCAAGCATTTATTATCCCAAACATACCCCATGGGCACCGTGTTCCATTAGATGTTCTGCCTTGGGAATGCCTTGGGAAACAGCGTGCTGCCAGATTGATATTTTTAGTATTTTATTTGTTTCTTTTCATTGAAATCAGATTATTTAAAAATCCCATTTCACCATTCTCAGGGGAGCTAATTTTTTGCTCAAGGTGGGACAAGGGGCACAAAATGGCCAGAAGGTGCCACCAGGATCTGTCACTGCTTTACATCTGAGCATTCCTTGGGGAACTTTTGGGAGGTGGGAAAGGGCCACACGGGCTCTGATGTCTCTCAAAACTATCAATTATATCCCTCAAATCCCTTTTTCCAGAGGCAGAGATTAGTGCAGCAGATACCATTTTACCTGGGAAGTTTGAATTATTTCTTCTCTTTCCTGTGTCCATCTCCTTTCCCATTTTGAATTTCATTTCAACACTTGGTTCCATGATCTTTTCCCACAACTCTACACCAGCCTCAACTTTTCGACCCACCATTAGTCTCATCAATATGTCCTTTTCTAGGCTATATATGGATATCCACCCAAACTGGGCTGCTGATTACCCTATGAAACCTGATGGTCTTTCAAATTCACTCCTGAATTTCAAGTGTTTCGCACCCACCCGGCCCATCCCTCTCACTGCTGAGGGTCAGACAAGGGGACCTTTAAAGGCCACTTTTGGTTCAAACTTTCCAATGATTCTCAGGCTCTGCTGCAGAAGCTCAGTTTTTGATACCAGATACACCAAATCAGTCAAAAAGACCCAACAAAGCCTGCTCTGGACACTTCCCAACTCCACTTTCAGGTAAAACAGGGACTCTGAAATGTAACATTTTTATCCATGGTTATGCACTGGCTGCACCTCTGCTAAACTGGTAACCAATCCTCAGGAATGAGCCCTTAAATCAGCTCCAACCTGAGGCAGGGTCAAAGTAAACCCCTGAATTCCTGACATAGGGATCTTAAGAACTGGGATCATGGGAGAAAATCTGGCCATAAGTTACTACATGAGAATCTAATTCCTCACCTGATCCCATCCAGCCTTGTCATACCCATGTGTGCCAATCTGCCCACAGATTGCTTTGGGGCTACTCCAGTGTGCAACAGGTAATTTTATATGTAATGTATAATTTCACACCACAATCTCCTCCAAGGCATTTCTTTGGTTTATTTTAGGGATTAAAAGGGATCACACTCATCGCAGCTCTCTGGGATGTGTGAATTCATCAGCCCAAGCTCCTAGGCCCGTTTGATGAGTGGCACAGGATACTGAAATAGAGAAAATCACAGTTGATTATCACAGGTAAAACTTCAAATTTTCGGTTAAGAGAAAAATTTGAATTTTCCTCCTGAGGGGTGGATTTACCTCCCCAGTCCTGTCATACTGTGCAGCGACAGGAATAATCTCCTCCAGAGCAAATTTCCAGGCAGTAGCTTGGAATTCCTTCTGTTCATCTGTCAGTTCTGTTGGAAAAATAAGGCAACATAGTCATAAAGAAACTCAACTTTCTCCTTCCCTCTGAACCCCCCTGAGCTCTGAGCAATGCCCACAATAGCATTAGGTATAAAATTATTCAAAAACTACTGGAAATGGAGAAGAAAGTGCCAGGTAAAAAAATGTTTTTACCAAAAACATCTGTCAACCATCTGCTGCTTCCCCAGAGAATTTGCTGTAATAGCTCAGGTGTGGAAAAATTTCTGTGTCACATCCCTAGACCCACTCTGTTCCCCTGGTGCTGCTCATGGTTACTCTAATGGTTTAAAAGCCAACGGGGGATCATTGCTCAATGCTGAGACTATTTGTGCAATTAAAAAAGCTCAAGGCAGTTATAAAAAAGAAGAAAGTCTTTGAAAAATCACCCCCTGCACTGGCTGTCCTCAACTGGAGAGAAAAAGGGCTTTTGGTTTTCAAATAGTTTTTTATAAAAAGAATAGAAATCTATTCCAAATGAACATCAGTCTTGGAAATTCCTCCTGAACTGCAGTACTGTTGTTTGGGGTTTTTTGATCGGTTGTTTTGTTGGGGTTTGTGGTGGGGTTTTTTTTTGCCTATTTATTTTGGTCCTCTGTTTGTTTTTTTCCCCTGCACTGCCATTTGTGCCTCCTTGTTTCCTCCCTTCTCAGCCCTGCCTTAACTCACCGAAGCTGAACCCAGTCCCAGGCTTGCTCAGGTGCACATTTTGGGCAGGTTTGCTGGAGCACAACCTCCGGCCAGGCCAAACCAGGGTCTGGAGGAGCTGCAGCAGGAAAGGAACATAAGAATGAGGGACTATCCTGGACCAGAATAAAGGGCCTGTCCTAAAGGTGCCAGTGCAGCCCCATAGCACAGCAAGGGACACAGACTGTGACAGGTGGCACACAGGGAAAACAGGTGTTGTCAGCGAACACTGAAAATATCTGTAAAGCCAACAAGTGAACTGTGGTGAGAGCTGGGATCAAGCATGGAATGCTGAGCTGCTGAGTCAGCTTGTGCGCACATCTTGGGGGTGTCCACAAGATGAAGTTTATCTGTGGGGTTTTCACAAGACACAAGTGTTGCAAAACTCTCCTTTCTCACTCATGTTTTCCCTTTTTGCCTAAGTTTTCTTACCAAACTGCTGCCACAGGTGTGTAAGGAAAACAGAACACCACCACACCAGGAAACAACCCTCCCAAGTGTTTTAAGACATTGAAGTATAACTGACAAAAAGATGAGGTAGAAAAAATGACAGGGTATTGTAATCATGGGGGGTTTATTTGTTTGGGCTTTGGTTTGGGTTTGATTTTTTTTTTTTTTTTTTTTTTTTTTGTGCGTTTGTTTGTGGTTTTTTTTTTTTTTTTTTTTTTTTTTTTTTTTTTTTCTTAAGGATGATCCAGTCCTATGCAGCATCTCCACCAAAAGGTTTAGACAAAACTAGGAAAAGCCCAGAATTCTCAACGAGGCTGAAGGTGACACACCCCTCAAAGGAACTGCCAAGTTTGCGTTTGAGATGTTCAGTCTCATGGTTCTCCTGCCCCTAGGGCAGGGCAAGGTCAAGGGCATCACTGAGGTGACTCTGGACACATCAACACCTCTGCACAGCTGAAGGTGAGGGTTGGGCAGGGGGATCTCACCCGGGGAAACAAAATCACAAGACACCAAAGTTCTCACACAGGGATGACTCACTGGAGTACTGGGGGTGCCCTACTGATCAGAGTGTTCCCAGTTAGATGGGATGGGACTTGGAGCAACCTGGTCTAGTTGCTCCAAGGTGGCAGTGGGGGGGGACTTGTGGTCTCTTAGGTCCCTTTCCCTTCACACCCAAACCAATCTGGGATTCTCTGTAAGGATTTGGACAAGCACCTGATCACTCCATCAGCCTCACTGTCCACTCCATGCTTAGACCCAGTTCCTCGTGCCTTCCACCTACTCTGCCCCCACTGAACCTCAAATTCCGGTGGCAGGAATATCATGCATTAGATCCCCGGCCCTCGGGCACAGTCGCCCCCGCCGCTCTTGCTGTCACCGTGACAGTTGAGGCAGGTGGTCACGTCCCACCAGGGGACACAGGAGGGGCACTGGACGGACACTGGATGGACACGGCAGATCCGGCGCCCTTCACCTTTCCCCTAATTCAGGAATGACGGGGAGAACTGGAAGTGCCGACGCAGTTCCCGGGCAAGGAGATGGATAGATCCCGATAAAAGGAATATTCCCAATTTCCAACGGGACGGGCGCCGACCCCCAGGGGAGAAACGGAGCGGCGCGGGAGGAGCAGCGCTCACCGACCCCGATTCGGGACCTCCGAGATTGAGGTTGGCAGCGCCGCCCCAGCCCCAGGACGACCCCGGCCCCGACTCTCCTCCTCTGATTCCGCCCGTGTTCCTTGTGCCCCCCGTGTCCCTCGTGCCCCGGTCACCCAGCGGGCGCTGAGCGCGGACATCGCTGCGGCGGTTCTAGCGCTGCCGGGGGCGGAGGGAGAGGGGCGGAGCGGAGCGGAGCGGAGCGGGGCGGTCCCACCACCCCTCGTCCCCCGAACCAGGCGGTGCCTCCGAACAGAGCGGTCTGAGGTCTGTCCCGCGCGTCTTACCCTCCTCTGCCCCGTTTTGTCGGGGTGACAGGGAATCGGCTGCTTTGATTTCCCTGGGAGTAACCTTTTGCCGTGTGAAATTGCCTCGCGACGGGTTCGGGTCTCGCTCGCGGGTTTGTCACGGAGAGTTTGGGTTAATGCGGCAGAAACGGGCCCAGGTCCCTGCCTTGGGCGGACACTTTAAACCAGCAGGTTAAAAAACTGATCGTGGTCTCACACAGGCTTTGCTCCGACCGTGGCTGGCTTTTCACTCCAGTATCGGAGGAATGGCGCGTCCGGAGACGGGAACGGAGCTGGGGCAGGGACTCGGGCACCAGGAGCCACTGAGGGAGCGGGGCGAGGGGCTCAGCCTGGAGAAGAGGAGGGCCAGGGGGGAACCTTCTGGCTCTCTACAACTCCCTGACGGGAGAGTGCAGCCAGGAAGCAGTCGGGCTCTTGCTGCCAGAGAACAAAGGACTGAACAAGGGGAAAGGTCCTCAAGCTGTGTCAGGGGAGTTTTTAGGTTGGACATCAGGAAGAATTGCTTCATGGACAGGGTTGTCAGGCCTTGGAAGAGTCTGCCCAGGGAGGTGGTGAAGTCCCCATCCCTGGAGGTGTTCAAGGAATGACTGGAAATAGCACTCAGTGCTCTGGCTGAGTGACGAGGTGGTGTTTGTTCAAAGGTTGAACTCACTGATCTTGGAGGTCGTTTCCAACCTTAGGAATTTGAAGATTCTATAACTTTTTCTTCCTGTATTTAACTAAAAGTTAATTTGTAACTTTATGTTATTCCAGTGTTTAGTGAAGACTTTCACGTGTTCTTCCTGTTTTAAATCCAGTCTGAAGCCCACAGGATGTGTGAATTTGGGTCTGTTAAACATACCCTGTCCAGCACTGTGCAAATTCACAGGTCACACGCCTGATTGCAACTGGGAATTCAACTCTTGAGCAGCCCAACTTCTGTCCATTGATTATTTATCCCTTACTTGTATGGTTCCTGCACACCTCAGTACTCCTCAGGTGATCATCACAACAGCTCCAAGATGCAGAGACATTTCTCCATCACATTTAAGAGAAGTGGGTTTTCCAGTGAGCAGTGTGGATTTCACTGGAGTTCACTAACCAGGATCACATTCCCCAGAATCACTGAGGCAGGTGCTGGGGCACCAGGAGTGGCTGAGGGAGCGGGGTGAGGGGCTCAGCCTGTTGTAGAGAGCCAGAAGATTCCCCCCTGGCCCTCCTTTTCTTCAGGCTGAGCCCCTCGCCCCGCTCCCTCAGCCTCTCCTGGTGCCCCAGCCCCTGCCCCAGTGATTCAGTGATTTAGTGATTGAGGCAGGTGGAGTGTGGCTGCAGAGGATGGTGTCAGAGCCCACATGTGCAGGGCAGGAGGGTTGAGTGTCCATGCTCTTGAGCCGTTTTTGGGGTCCACCCTCAAAAACCATGGAGAAGGAGTCAATGGGAACAGTGGGGGTCTTGCATTCCCTGTCCTTGCAGATGGGCATCTCCAGTTGTCCTGGGTTGTAGTGTGGGATGTACACAAAGTATTTATTCCATCACCATCTTCATGAACTGTTGAAACCAAGTGGGGCAGCACTCTAGTGTTGGGCTGTCTTCTGCTAATGGCCCATCAACGCCTTGCCCATGACTCACAGGTAACTCCCACCAGGAGTTATCTCTGTTTAACGGGCCATCAAGGACCCACTTCACACTCCTCATCCCATTGTGAGATGCTCCACCCAGGGGGAGGAGCCAAGCATTCTCACCTGGATATAATCAGGGATTTGGAACAGTGCAAGGAGCCCTTACCTACTGGATTCCCAGAGGACCAGAGCTACCAGGCCTTTCTACAGGATCACTGCTTCAGGAAGAGCACCTCACCTGGACTGCTTCCACTATCCTGCTCAGGTTGTATTCTGACTCTGTCAGTGGTCCTTTGTGTTATTGCATTTATTTTATTTTATTTTTACCTTTTTACCTTTCTTCTTATTAAATTGTATCTCTGACTTGGAGCCTCTCACTCGTTTTGCTTTCAAACCACAACACCAGTCTGTTCTCATGGCAAGAAGTCAATGACTACACCGGGATGGATGTGCCCGGCACCAGCTCAGTCACAGCCAAAGTCCCAAGGTCTATTGGAGGCTGGGATGGGTGTGTGTGTGACTTTAGCCAGTCTGAGCACATGCCTTGGCCTGAAGATTCTCTGGGGAGGAAGAGAAAGATGTCCTGGGTTCCCTGACTGCAGGTGCTCAGCTGGAACAGACCCAGACCATGGGCCAGCACATCCAGCACATCCCCATCCCTGCACTGCCTGGAGCACAGCCCTGACCTGGACTGAGCAGCACATCTCCCCTGGCACTGCCCAGAGCTCAGGTTTATCCTGGGGGCTGGACCAGTGCATCCCTGGTGCTGCAAGAAGAGACAGACACTCAGGCCTTGAAGGGGGAGTGATATATAACACAGAGAATAGAAAATTTCAGTTCTCCTAAAGTTGCTGGATAGAGCCAAAAGGTAAAAGGGTGTAAAGGTGTGGACACAGGATAATAAACATGGATGGAACCAGCGAAGAAGCAGAAAATGAAGAACATAGTGAGTTTGTGGGCAAAGTTATGTAATAAGAAGCAACAGTTCCTTCTTCTGTGCCCTCATCCCTTTGAGGAGGGTGAGGGAAGGAGCAGTTGAGGTGTGTCTGGCCCAACACAGGACCATGGCAGGGCTCTTTTGTCCAGTCTGGATTCCCAAGCACTATAAATAACCTGACAGACTAGAGCAGAGCCAGAACAATTGCTGGGGCCTGGAGCACATCCTGGACAAGGAGAAGCTGGAAGAGAGGGGTTTGGAGGAATCCCAGAATCATTGAGTCTGGAAAAGACCTTCAAGGTCATCAAGCCCAACTTGTGACCAATCCCCAGCTTGCCAACCAGACCACAGCACTGTGTCATATCCAGTTGTTCCTTGGGCACCTCCAAGGGAGTGAGGTGCTCCTTCAGAGCCAAGGACCAGTTGGTGAGACCTCAGTCAATTTTTTTTTCTCAACGTTTGTTGAGACAATGCCATTGGATGGATCTGGAGATGTCTGAGGATGGGTTTGGCTGAGAGACCAGCTGTGTCAAGAGCTGGGGAACTTGTGTAGCTCCTCAGAGCTGAGGGGAGTGGGAGCTGATGCAGGGAAATGGCTCTGACTCAGCTTCTCTGGGACATCCACGAGATGGGACTGAGCAGGCCTTGCTCCTTTGCTCTTGTCCAGGGATGTCCCTGGCCCAGAAAGCCTTTCCAAGGAACTGTTCCATGGAGAACCCCTGTATGACCCTCCTTGTGTTCCATATCTCAGCTTTGGAAGAGCTCAACCTGCCTGAAGAAAATCCCCTTGGATTGTGGAGTGGTGATACAGCAGAAGCTGCACCATATTCCAGATGCCCTGGAGGCATGAGGTTGGGCAGATTCCAGACTCTAGTAAGGCAGAGTAGTTGCAGATATTCCCAAATTAAAAGGATTATGATCACAGACACAACACTGCAGCACAGGAGGCTCTGGATTTGGACTGGAAATGCCTTGGAAGGAGACACAGGCTTATTCCTGGTACAAATACCATTCAGTGGATCAGCTTCTCCCAGGTGTCCTTGAATTCCCTGTTCATCAGGCCAGAGCTGAGGGCAGTCAGTGCTGGAGGCACCACCAGGCACGGAGCTGACTCAGACCTAGGGATGTTGGGGACGTGGGGTTGGGCTTAAGGGAGAAAACCAGGGCAGAGTTGGGTGAATCTTGAACAAACGTTGGGAAAATCTTTAACGGTAACAAACAGCGTTTAGACCTGTGAATTCCCTTAACTTTCCCAGCCAGTGCTCAGTCCTGGATTCAGACGTCGCCTTGTGCGAGTGGTATGTGAGCCATGAAAATACAGACTGGGAGTGTGAGCAATGCTGGGAAAAAAGGTGTTTCTTGGCCACATCGTGGACCTGGGATGCATTCAGTGGGGACAAACTGGGTTTAGGAGGCTCATGACCATAAAAGGATACTTTGGGGAATGGGATGTTCCCCAAACAAGCACCTTGGACCCTTGAGAGACCCCTTACTCAGATGTAACTGAGTTCTCAGAAGTCATTAAATATGTCCACGAAGCTGTGAGAATGTTCAGCAAATACGTGTGAGTTTGGGAAATGGGACAGATTCATATTAGTGACAAAGATAGCCACTGGTGTGTGAAATAACTTGGGTGTATGATCCTAGCGCCAAAAGGAATTAGAGTGTTAGCGACCTTTTCCCGATGGTTTGGTGACAGCAGTGCTGAGGAACAGGGAGAGCACGGGCAGATGAGGGGAGCACGTGGAAAAGCCTTCGTGCTCAGACGGGATCCTTACCACTGGCCTTAGAGCTCCAGGTAGTTGAAAACGATGCAAACGAAACATTTCACGGAGTGCTTGGGCATGGACCCAGCGGGCACGGCCCGCCCAGCTGCCCACGCCGGGGCTGTAGAAGGTGCCCCCCCTGCGTGGATGGAGGGCAAGGGAGGTGGGATGGGACCGGATGAGGCTGAGGGAGCTGGAGGCGGGTGGGGGCGGATCCCGCCGGCGGCTCGTCCCGCCCCAGCGCGGCCGGATGTCCTTTCCAGCGGAACCGGCGGCGGGAGCGGCCGCGT
>VWZU01008479.1:1633537-1671089 GCA_013397095.1 Sterrhoptilus dennistouni | reverse complement strand
CAAAACCATAGTTAAGGAGTTGGAGTGGACGTTATACTGTTTCCAGTCTCGTTCCAATTCCGTGCCACTGGCTCTGACCAGGTCGCTCAGAGCCCCATCCAAACAGGCGTTGAACAGCTCCAGGGCTGGGCTCGCCAGAGCTGATCTTGACAGCCTGTCCCAGTGTCTCACCACTCTCCCATTAAAGACTTTGTTCCTAATAGGTAACCTAATTTTCTCCTCTTTCCCATTACTCCTTGTCCTGTCACTACTGCAGTTCCTGACAGTCTCTCTTGCAGCTTCCTTGTAGCTCCCCTTCAGATAGTGGAAGGTTGCCATGAGGCCTTCACACAAACTTCTCCAGGCCTGAAGAGCCCCAGCCTTCTCAACCCGTTGTCATAGAGTAAGGAGCTCCAGTCCTCTTATCACTGCCATGGTCCTCCTCTGGACTTGCTCCAGCAGTTTCCTGTCCTTATGATGCGGGATGAGGGGGAATGGGTGAACTGGCAGTTCAGGATGGGGGGGAAGGGGTGGAGGTGGTGGCTGTCACAAAGGGTCACCCCAAAGTAGCTGTGCTAGCTTTGAGTCTTTAAACAATCCCATTGTACTATATCCATCCTCTTTCAGTGAGTAATAACTTTTTGCTAAACTGTGCCTATTTTCCTTGTTGCTTTTCATAAAGGACTGCAGAGGTGAGGCTCCAGGAGGAGTAAGGGATCACAACAATCCCAGCAGAGCCAGCCCTGGCCCCGCTGTCATGGTCCATGGCACTCCTCCCAAGAGGCAGCTGAAATGCTCACCGAGCCCAAGGCCTGAAGGTCAAGGTCTCACTTGTTCTCACCCAGTGCAAAGGAAAACCAAACCCCTGACAATGGGTGGCTGTTGGCTAACAAGCTCCTTGCCTTGGCCTCTACCATCTCACCCCGGAAAGCTTTCTTCAAGCAGCAGCAGTGGGGTGGGGGGTTGTGTAGCTTTCTTGGATCTCTGCACCACAGCGAATTTTAAAGATTCTGCATCAAGAAATAGAAGCATGGAGATACCATCATGAGCCACAAGCACCTTAATTGCTCATGGACCAGACTCTTTACATAGGTTTGGCTTTGATAACAGTACCTACTGCTATTACACCAACCAAAATTCCTTTTTTTAATATATAAAAATAAATATGAAAATGCAAATAGACCCTCAAAATAAATAAACAAACAGTATATCTTAGTCAAGGTCAAGTCTGTGTCACATGTTAAGCCAAGAGCACAGTGGTGTAATGCAAAATGGATTCTATGCCTGCTTGTATGCAGCTCTTTGAAAGCACCTAGGTGAAACCAAAGATTCTACAAAATACAGCAAATGTGTATCTTGGGACATGGAGTATAGTTTAATTTGTGTTCTTAATTTGCCAATGAACTCAGATGACCAAGCACTCTAGCATGCTGAGAGCGGCAGGATATAGGTCATGTTATTAAACAATTTTAATACATAAATAAATAAAATCAATGCTGCCCTTGTTCTCAAAGGGAAAAAAGCCAGTTTTTAAGCGAGGAAACAGAGTGAAATGCTTTAGAAATTGCCCCCAGGGCTTTCTGTGTACATTGTAGCAGAGCTAAAAAAAGAAAAAAAGAAAAAAGAAGAGAGAAGAAAGAAAATACAAAGTCTAGCCTGCGTTTTCAGCCCCTTTTTCAGATCATTTTGAAAGGTTGTTTAAACAGCCTTCCCTCCCCTTAGCCCCCAAAGGGCCCATGACACTTCAGTCCGAGCTGTCCATGCTGCACAGCTCTAAAGAAAGCTGCTACAGTAAGACGGTGGCAAAGCACTGTAGGCACCAAACTAAAGAAACTAGTAACAAAATGCAGCTAAATAGTAACCTGTGCTATTTCAAACACCACTCCCCCCTCAAAAACATTAAACCCTGCACAATTTTCCCCGTTTAATAAAACACTTCCACCACCCCAAACGCCTGACATGGACCAGACCTTCCCGGCTCAGTTAAACAACGTGTTAATGACATCAGTATTTCTCTATTTCAGCTGTGCTCCCCTTGTTCCAAGGGCTCTATGGTAATGCTCAGCTAAGACTGGTGACACTGAGACTTCCACAGTTGACAGAAGACACTGATCAACAGCAAGGTTTTTACTGCTGTGCTTTGTAAACCTTGTCATCAGGTCTGGCTGTGCTAAAAGCAGCGTTGCCCAGAGCCACCCCGATGCTTTCCCTGAGCAAGGGCTTTGCAAGAGAGGGATGAAAAGTGTTCTACAACACCATCAACAACAGTCCTCAAGAGTGTGAATTTCTACAAGGGAAAGAGGAAAAAGGAATCAAAAAATCTCAGTGCCTTTCAGGGAGTCTTTGTAGGCTGCAACAAAACTAGGAAAAAAAAAAAAGGTGTGAGAGATTTTCCCTCTCCCCAAATGTCTCCTGCCAATCATCTCAAAAATTAACAGGTCTGAAGGTAGAATTCAGCTCCCAACAGCACAATGATGATTATTCCTTCATTTTATTCCAACAGCTGCACTTGGAAAATATTTAACAGAAGCCATTACCATTCACTATGTTGAAAGGGTAACAATCAACACTGTATTATGATTCCTGGATAAAGGACCTTTCACATCTTGGCCTTTAATGAATGCTGCAGTATTTCCGTGTTCTGCTTTCTCGTTTGTCCCGTGCTCGCTGTTTCCAGGCCACACAAACACCACCCGATTGACAAAGCCCCAGCCGGACCATTTGTCAGCGTGCACACAAACACACAATGTTTCCAGTGCATCCTTTTACCATTCCGGCAAATTTGCAGGTTGCAGTTGGGTGACGTGGAATGACACAACTCTTCCGACAGGCGGGCAGGGCGCTCGCTGCCAACGACCTGCCTTTGGTGCTGCTGACTCACCTGCCTGGCACAGCTGGAGGGAGGTCCCTAAACTGGCTGCACTGCTGCCATTTGCTCTCACAGGGTCATGTTAGGCAACTGCTCCTAATGGTGTGTGCTGAAATGCTGCAGAGAGCGCTGCCACTCTCCCATTGCTCCTCAGTTGCTGCAGCTGATATCAAGACATGGGTTACACCACCTACTGACCAAAGCATTCAGAGTCCTGGCAGCACAGAGCAGGTAGTGCTGGGGACAGGAGCCAGCTACGCTGTCATTTCCTCATCTCCCCTAGGCAGGCCCTGGCAGTAGGAAAAAAAGCTGAGACAGCTGGCAGAAGAGAGTGCTCTTTAGACACTGAAGCACCTTCTTGTGAAGTCTGAGTCCTGCTGCATTAATCACATTATGAAATTAGACTTTTTAATGAGGGGGTGGGGGAAGCAGTAGTTTCCCCTTTAAGTTGATGGGAAGTCATTTGTTCTTCTCACCTTGCCTGCCCGAGTGCATCTCACTTCTGTGAGATGTGTGCAATGCCCACAACAGGCCCACATGCTACCTTCACACCAGAACAAATGAAAATCATCACAGCAACTCATCCTGGCTGGGACCTACATCTGCCTTTCTTCTCACAGGTACCACTTCATCTCCAAAATGACCATTTCTGGAGAAGCAGCCTGGCTTTAATTTGAAAATGAAAGCACACACAAGCTCTTGTTCAGATGCATGTACTCCACAACAGTGGAAACTATTTTTATGGGCATAACAGGAGCATGAGTATAGTGGACTAAGTTAGGGGCCTCAACACATACATAAAAGCAATTCAGGCAAAACACTAAGTGGGATATAAATTGGCTGCAATAACACTTCAGCAGACAATTATGTCATTATGTGCCTAGAATTCAGAGTGAGGTCCATAACACTCTCCCAGAAAGCAATCTGAAGCAGAGACCTCAGTAGCTGCAAAGACTGCAGGCCTCATTTAAGAACAGGAGTACAATTATTTATAGCATTGACAAAGTTTCATGTATCCAGCGGTCTTTTCATATAGAAATTATTTGTTTGGGAGTTTCCCCCCTCGCTTTCCTCTGACTAGAAACTGAAGGAGAGCAGGGAGGGGAAGAATGTAATTGTTTTGTGGCTAAAGTACCAGGATGGGCAACTTGTGCTCTAATTTTTTTGCTCTGGCATTTTTTTCCTGCATGAACTGTGGCAAGTCACGAAGAATTTACACTGACTGCCAATCAGTAAGCCTAGGCTGGCTTCCTTCAATTAACTGCACAGACTATCTCAATGTCTGTGAGCCGTTGTACAACAGAGCCTGCAGCCATGCTAAATAAAGATTAAATGGTTAAATATTTATAAATTGCTGCTTTTGGTAGTTTAGTGTTTAGATCAGAAGCCATTCCTCAACATGCTTCCCCTGAAAAAAATCACAGGATGTCATGGGACCTCGTCTTGTCAACTTGTTCAAGTGCTTTTGACAGAAATGGGACTACCTATTCATCCAGCTCTGCTCTGTGCTCGTACTCCCAAAGCAGTGCCTTCAGTGATTGTTCCATGCTGCTCTTCCCAGGCTGGCCCCGGGGAGAGGCTGTCCATCCACTGTGTCCAGCAGCACCAGCGCCTGTTTCCAGGAGTGGATCTGCTCTGTGCTCAGACAAGCTGGCAGCAGAAGCAGCGCCTGGATTGACATCAGATTTCACTGCAGGATGGTCACAGGGCTCTCCTACAGTCCCCAAAGGGCAACTGCTGCCTCTTCAGAAAATCCTGTATTTTTTCCTGCTGTACTTGCAAGGTTAGGGACAGCTTGGGATGTACTTGCTTGTGCTGCAATTATAGCTGAGCCCTACATAGACAGCACAAAGCACTCCTTGTTCTGCTTGGGTTGGAGCAACAGGGAACTTTCAGCCACCTCTAGTGTAGCTGACAGGGAGCATCAAAAGCAGCTGCCTTTAACTCCTCATCCCAAACTGAAATGTAAAGTGCTTTTTAAGAGGAGGAAAAAAATCATCAATATCATAGCTAACTGAACAAGTCCCCATGTTCTCTTTCAGAGACTGACAAGATCATATTTAAGTGACTGATCAAAAGGGTTTTTTGGAAGCAAAACAATGATTACCCACTGGTTAAGCTACTTAAGAGGCAGAAGACGGGCTACTCTCCTCACTTCCTCTCAAATCCATTACCACCAACTTCAATAATTTATTTCTGTTGAGCTGTCCTCAAGCCATACAACTTACCCAGTCCTTCTACATTCCCTTCTGTCCCTGACAGCAGCTTTGTTTTTCATCTATCACTCTTCATCCTCCTCTCCTTCAGGGGTTTTGGAAAGACCTGCACCATTAGCAATCATTTTGGCTTTAACTCCTTTTACAAAAGGCCCTGGGACAAAACAACATTTTAGGAAATAGCTCTGCTGTTTCCACACAGGTTATTAAAGACTGAAGCCACAACCATCAGAATGAGCTGGAACTGTCCCCTTCTTGGGAATTAGCCACCACTTTCCCTAATGCCTCAGGCAAATCAGTAATTTTTCAAGAGAACAATCTGATGTTGCTCTATGGTTGAGTGCTTCCATACTGCTCAGTGACTAAAAGTGGAAGTAACAAACGTCATGAAACATTGAAATTATCAGTTTATATTGCTGCTTTGAGACAGGGATTTCAAGACCACCGACAGCGTAGCAACAGACCTCTCTCCAGGTGCTGATGAAGGAAGCTTGAGCCCAAACTCAACTTACAGCTTTGTTAGGACGTGAGTCTACAACAACCAGCTTACATCATGTTGACGGTAGGTATTTAAAGGAGGTTTATTGGGGCTAATACTAAATTCAAACAGCCACAAGCTCATTTGCCATGTTTACCACACCAACTGTTGACAGATGAAGTCTCAGTGGAAAGTCCAAATTTTAATTTCACCATAACTTCCTGAAACATGACTACAGATTGTAATATTTGGCATTTGATCCTCAAGAGAGATACCATGTTTAAGAACATTCTACCAAATAAATTTTGACTCAATCAATTATGACTCAAAACCAAAACAATTTGGAAGTTTTGAAACATAAAACTGTTAGTATGAAATTAGCTTTTATTTTTTTTTACCTCAAAATAAATGCACATTTATCGTTTAGTCAAGTGAAAACTGAAAAAGAGTATCTTGAACAAGGGGGAACCTGAACAGAGCAAGTATCACAAACGTGCTCAAGTTCCTTCTCCTGTTCTTGCCCAGCTCTGTTTGGCTAAGAACACCAGATTAATTTCTCTTCTTCTTTCTTGTCTGTTTGGTCAATTAAAAGAAACACTTAAAGCACCAGAATTAGACGTGGTACGTAACAAAACCAGGTACTCATTCTCATCAGAATTCAGGTCCGTGTATTGTCACACTTTTTATATAAAACTTTCACTACGTGTTGTACTAAATAGGATTTAGTAATTTCTTCTGCAGTTTAGCTCTTGATATCTTGGTAAGAGAAGTCAATGCATAAGCATGTCAGAAGTCAACGCTATAGTGTAACTACAGTATAACTCTAACAGGGCTTCTAAATACTGTTCACCAGAGTGAAGTCTTATAGTTGAATTTCAGCTTCAACAGGTACTTCAGATTTACCTGAGCAACATCATACACAATATATCTAGGAAGAACATTAAGGAATAATTACAGTAGTTGATATTAATGACACAGAAAAACCTCAAAACATAGTGAACTTCACCTTTGAACTTAAGTTGCCATACAGATGCATGTGTGATTAACAAGTTCTAAGAGCTCAAACCACAAAGCTTTAAATCTGACTTTTCCATGAATCTGAAAATGTTTTATACAATAGTTAGGAACAAGCAATTAAGTCATGTGGAGAATAGTGCAGCAGGAATCCTGAGTGACAGGCAGGTGAATTGATTTAGATATGGGGCTGTAGCTCCTGAAATTTTTTTTTTCCAGAGTAAAACGCATTTCTCTTGTTATCTAAGCAGAGGAGTCATGTAGCTTAAATGAGAGCTACAGTTTCAGACCCAGCATTTACAATTATAATTGCTGTTCTCTTGCTACCTTCCAGCACAAAGTCAGTAATGCCCTCTTAATTTCCCACTAAAAAATCCAAACTGGAATCACAGAGAAGAGCTCTACAGCGATTGTCAGTGTTTGCATATTCTTATTTTTCCAGACACAGTCCCAGCTCATCTATATATTTCACAATGCTTTAGGCCTTAAACTTACCTCTAATTCCAAAGTGTAAAACAAAATAAATATACATCATGTTACCTCAACTAGCTAATACCAACTGTATTATAGCTCATCATCTGACAGATGGTGTATCTAAGAAAACTCAAGATAAAACCAGTATTGCCATGAGTTGTGTTGCCCAGCCTCCTTGTAGGAGGAAAACAGCTCACACCAAGGCCAAGCCTGCTTCACTGGCAGTGAGGAGAGTGAGCTGGACCTTAGACATCACTTATTTGTATTCTTATGACCTCTTGTGGATTTAAAGCACTAATAGATTTGGAGGCACTTCTGCCTAGAGTGACACTTAATGGCTACATCTCTGATGGGCATTTGGGGCTTACCTCAACACTTGTAGAGGTCTGGGGATCACAAAAGGTGTGCTGAGAGAGCTCAAGAGCACAGGACTGCTCCCTCACCTCCTCCTGGTCAAGCCAGCCTACCTCAGCACCATGAGGGAGAAACTAGACTGGAATGATGAGAAATAACAGGCTGCATTCCCCTCCCCTAGTCCTGCCACATCTCTGGGCAAGACACCACAGGACAGTTTTGCCTGACCACTCCAATAACTTATGGTAGGGTTCCTGCTGGGGAACAGCTACTGGTACATGCATTGTTTCCTTTTTTTGCAGAATGATAATTTAAGTGCAACAACTGTAAGATCAACCCCCTTGCAGAAGAGGTTGTCTGAAAATACTCCCCAGAGCAGATCTAAACCAAACAAAACACAGTGAGGCAAAACTCCTAACTGGCCTTAGTGAGGTTCTGCAAATGCAGCAGCACTCAAACTCCGTGTGCAGCCAACATAACAGCAAAGGATACTCATTATACAGAAGACAGGTATCATTAATTCCTGTGGAGATCCCATTCCCCAAGGGAACCTCTACACCACCAAGGGTGGTAGTGGCTGTGGGATCAGGTGCGGTTTTGCCCAAGCCTAGAAAGGGAAAACAACATTAGTTACAAATCTAGGAGGCAAACACAGACTTTGCACAAAAAGAAAATGATCCAGCCAGCCAAATACTACTTCACATACACTTTCAAATTAAGTGTAGAAGTATCTTCAACAGAACAAAGAATACAGTCTGTTTATTCAATTCAGCATCGCCATATTTACGGCAGTTGTACTCTGCTACATTAAAAATGAAAATTTTAGACTTTCAACAGTTAATTGTCTAATCTGTATGATCAAAGCTAAACCAGAACAGATTTGTAGTTCTTATATCCTAACTCCATTAATGAAAATATGCACATCACAGCATTTTCAGACAAGTACAACAAATCAATTCTTATTCTTGTTAAAATTTTCACTATAAATCTGATTTTACATCTATAAGAACATGAGGACTACGTATAGAAAAAGGTGGAAAATAATTTTTTATTCTATTTTAGGCAACCTATTTTTTATGCCTCTCAAAATGAATAGTTTAAGATAAGCCACCCATTACTGAAGATTTTGTTCTTCACTCTCCTGTCTTGGTACAGAAGACAGTCATGATTACTGTTTCTTTTGCTTGAATTAGACAGCTAAGTCTTTTCTCTTCTTTTTCAATATATGACACTTTTTGCAGATAGAAGTGTAATGAGAGCAGCAGTTCCATCTCAACTTTTATTCCTAGCTCTTCTCTTCTCTCCAAGCTTCTAAGCCATTTTGAAAGCTAAACAATTACTTTTCTGATCTATTAATCTTTTAAAATTTACAGTATTGTTACTATGAAAGAGAGTAAGAAGTTGGAGAGAGTACTTTATATTTTCTCCAGTGTAGCATCAAATAGAAGTTTCCTCCTGAACTTCAGCACCTTCAGTCTTAACACTCTGAGTGTATTAACTTGCATCTTAAAACACCACATACACATCCTGATGCAACAGAAGGGCAACATTATGCAACTTAAAGGACGTACAGTTAAGAAGTGACTATAGCTCTCTTGCTATGCAGAGCACCACATCCAGTCTGCCATCAATTACAGATTACCAATGACAACTACTAATGCTTACCTTTGACACTGTGTTTTCCCTTGGGCAATTTTGTGATGTGAGAAGCATTTTTTAGTTCGTACCTGGACAGCACAAAGAACACACAATAGCACTTTACATTAGTCTTAAACTATCTTAGTGAAAAAAAAAATCACAAATTTCTCAGGCTTTAGTTTATGATGAGTTAATGTAAAGTTAATCTAAATTTTACTCTTCTAGAACTCAAAAGCCCTTCTTTGTCTTGGTGTGTTAGCATTTCGTACAAGATCCAGCTAGACCTGCAACAATAGCTCTTATTTTAAGAAAAAACAGATCTTGTTTCTGAAGAAAAAACACATGCTTTTTCTTCACACTGAAGAGCAGGCTTGCAATCTTAGCATCACCTTCTATGAGGATGTATTAAGCACATTTGGCAAATACTCTTCATAAGTTACGTACATATTTCCAAGGGCAACTTCTCCCAGTAGTACCAAACCTATAGGATCAGCTTGAGATGTGTGACAGTAGTTTGCACTCTTGGATACCATGTCTGCAAAATAGATGCCCTTCCCGAACATGTAGCCGGTCTGCAAGAATGAAAAAATAAATAAATAAATAGATAAATAAAATTGGGGCAATAAAACAACACAAAGGCAGCATTGAATCCACCTGGCTGGGCTCCCAGGAGAGCAAAGCTGCAACTCAAGCTCTTGTGGACACCAATGAGCACCCCACTCGGGGGACACGATGTTGTCTAAACGGTGGCAGAAAACACAGGGCCCTCCTCACATAGAAATTCCCTTATTTAGGTTGCCCCTGACTGTGGCCATCTCTGGGAAGAGGGATGTGGGCAGCCAGAGAGACAATTTCACCTACCACAGGGGCTTCAGGCGGAGCTATCCGCAGACCCTGCGAGAGGATCCCAGCGAAGTTGGTGGTGCGGGAGCCGTGCCACAGCAGCTGGCGGTTGTGGAGCTGCTTGAAGGGCTTGTAACGCTGGCTCTCCCCCTCACGCTCAATCCTAAAGATCTTCAGTTCAGAAGAGGAGAGGAGGAAAAGAATAGCCAAGCAAATAAACCATTATCTTCATGCAACTCATCGGAGGGGAGAAAAAAAAAATAATCATCCAATCTGCAATGTACATTGATCTGCTAGGGAAATTGATCAGGATGGGTTTAAGTGTTTGTAATTGGCTGTGTTGTGCTAGCAAAAAAGAGATGGCAGCAATCACGCAGTACTTGTTATTGATTACTTCTCTGCCTTTTCTTCTGCATTTTCATGAGGCTCTATTTTTCTGAAAAAAAATCATTCAATGAACTAAGACTCAATTTCAGATGATTACTTCTCCACCTTCCCTTTGAGGCAAATTAAATTAAAATAAAAACACCAAAGTAAAAACACCTCATTAGATCCATCTCTGCCTAGACTTTTGCTATTCTAATTAAAAGAAAATGTTCTATCAAATCATCCCTTCAAGAGAGGAAACTGGATAAGCTACTCGAAAATATAAGGCAATTGCAAACAAGCAAGTCAACTTAGGAGTGTCCATGCTCCCAAAAATAAACCCCAGTACTGTCCAGCTTACATCCACGACTTTGAGGTCATATGCATTGTGTGTAGCAGCATGAGTGTTCTTCACATACTGTTTGATAATCTTGGCTTCTTCTGAATCTTTGTCAACAACCTGTAAAGAGGCAAATGACAAGTTCCCTCAGCACACAAACTAGCAGCCATCTTATAATGTGACAACATCCACCCTGTGCCTGCAACTGCCCCTTTTAAACCTCCTCAGCCATTTAAGTGGAAATACATTCCTAGCTAGAGAAGATGCACAGATATACAGACAGCCACAGAATGTCTGTGACAATGCTGGAAATTGAGATGATTTTCAATTTCATTACTCAAAGAAGGATCGGCCAAGGAATGAATCCAGTCCAGCTCTCAACAGCTCCAAGAATAGAGCCTCCATGGCCTCTCTGGGCAACCTTTTCCAGTGTTTGACCACTGCCAGAGTAAACAAATTTAAAAACCCAAAACAAACAGCATCAACAACAAAAGCTTTTTCTTTTGTTTAAACACAAATTTCTATATTGCAATTTGTGCCCATTGCCTGTTGTCACTGGAAACCACTGAGGAAAGTCTGCCTCTGTTCTCTTTCCTTCTTTCTCCCATCAGGTATTCCTAGATATTGATACAATATCCCTTGAGCTTTCTTTTCTCTAGGTCAAAACAGCTCAGCTCTTACAGCATCTCCTTGAACATATGCTCTAGTTCCTTAACCCATCTCAGTGCCATATATCTCTCCTGTTAGTTTGAGTGATTTGTTTTACTCCAAATTAACAGGACGTGAACTTGTATTCACAGCCACTCATTGCCTTTTCCTTCCTTTACCTTAATATCTGTTTTAAGTTTTTCATAGTTGATGTCGATTGGGTCTTTATCTCCATCTTCATTTCCACCTCTGAGAAGGCTGTAAGCAACCTCAATATCAAGCAAGTTGTCCAACATCTGCACTTTAGCCTGAAGAATTGAAAGCGGTAATGTTATGTTACTTAGGCCTTTGACACGTACAGATTAAATCTGGGATACCCCAAATTAGAAAAGTGTATGACAATCACTGGCCATCTAATGGTGCCATCTAATAACACAACAGTGTCTTTAAACACACATATATATATACACATATATATACATACATATAAACACCCAAATGTATTACAATATACACACACATATAGACATAACATTTCTATCTTCTAATACCTTATGCATATAACTCTTTACACAGATACGTGCACATAAACAAAAAGATTTTCTGAAGAAAAACAAGTTTAACTTCATGAAGGCATGAGCTTAAACTTGTTTTTCTTCAGATTATCTTTTAGTTTGTGAGGTTTTAATGCTTAATTTAACTTCTCCTTTTATGAGGTTAAGTAAGTGTTGAACCTCACATATTCTCTACGTTAGATGTCTGACATCATGACCTGTTGCCTAAAAACAACATTTTCCAATATTTTCAAAAACCAGTTTCTAGTCAGTACCTGAATGTATTCCAAGTTATTTAGGAGAGGTGGCTTCTTCATCCCAAAGTCATGAGGAATCAGTGTATAGAAGCGGTTGGAGAGGTCCAAAATCTGGGATTCTGAACCACTGTCAGAAACTGCCTAGACAAGATAACAAGCACCAAAGAAAATTACTGAGTAAGATTAAGTCTCCATTGCAATAAAAACATATAAGATAATTAAGGACTAACACAGGAGGCAGCAATGGAAATAGTGCTTTTGCTGAAACTCTCACAGGACTAAAAAGAAGGCTTCCATTTAATTGTCTTGTGTGTAGCAAGTCATAGTATTTGCACAGAGATACATAGAACTGTGTATGAGAAAAATTCAATGGGGATTATGCTTTTGGAGAGCAAAATAAAGTCTTCAGGATATATACGTGGTGCATAACCTTGTCAAGGTTCTGGTCTATTCTAGCAACTGAAAAACTTCCTGTATCTATGCTTTCCCAGGGAGCCTGGGGAAAAAATGGGTTATGCTGGTACATTTTTGCAATCTGTAAAGGCAATACCATGCAGTGATTCTGGAATGGTTCAGATCATGATGTGTAAATACAGCAACGTTATCAAACCAGACCCCTTCCTGTGTCAACTTAACCTTTATTCCCATTCTCCCAGACTTCTCTGGGGTGGAAACACCAGCTCACTACTAGATCAAGGCAGCAGCTTCATTTGCTCAGCTGCCATTTACGTCTGGCACAGCCTAAAGTTTGTGCTACAAAAATGCTGAAGACACAAGTACTTCCCACAGTGGTACAACAGTGAAGAGAACTAACTGGTTGCCCATGGAAGCCACATCCCCTTCTCCAGAGAGAGATCTTTATATGCACAGCTCAGCATTCATCCCACTGAGCCCAGAACACAACCTCTGAATTCCCTTTTTGCTCTGACATCTCTTTTATGCTCACCTGCTGAACCTCATTCAGGATGGAGTATGCACTCTGGATCTGTCGCTTGCTCAGTTTTCCCAATGGCATCTTCTGCAAGTCAATCTGATAAAGATGTAAGTATTAAACCCAAATTTCACTACATTTAAACCACTGCAGCATTCTCTCTTTGGTTTCTAGAGAACTAATTTCTCCATGCTAAAAGGACTGACCAACAAAGAATGGGAACATTTTAGACTCTGTGGATTGAGGCATTATGTCAGAAGGACACACCATTGAAAAGACATCCTATAACCAAAGGAATACTGCAACAGGAAGCTCAGCACATGTGCTAGGGCAACACAAAAAATAGGATATTAAGTATCTGGCACGAAGTTTAATATTAACCCGGTGTCAGATACATTCCTTCATCAGCTGAGTAACTACACGCTTAAGGCTGGCAAAGAAGCAAACTGAATGAAGTAATTCTTGTTCATAAGATCATCTGTGTCTCTAGGTACAATCCAGACACCCTCTTCAAACTTTACCCAAGGGTAAAATGCAAAGATGCTGTGAGGTGCTTCGTTTTCATGAAAAATGCACTGAAACCCCTCAACTAAGTTAAAAGCAAAGTCTTGGTTGCCTGCATTTATCCACAGATTTAATTTAATGTTGGTTTTCTTTGTGTATTGATGGATCTTGGGACAGTATTGGAAACTGTTACATTGTTAAAGGACCACCTGAATGCAAAAACATTCAACAAAAATCAAGCCCAGTGGAGTCTTTTAAAAAGATCACACATACACCCTTTAGACTCTTGTCAGTACTCACCATACACTCTGCAGGGCAAGCTAGTTTTTACTGAAGTTGATGAATTTAAGATTTATCTCAAGGATAGAAGATGCTATGAAACCATGACTATCACATACTGTCTGGCTAAGTCCCACATTATTTATCCACTATGGGCTAGGAAACCCAGCTGTATGCAAATCTTCCCTACAAGATAAACTCAGAAGGTTCTTCCAAGCCACAGAAACTGGGGTGAAAGCCCTGAAGTGATTTTGCATGGAGACTGCATATCCTGTACTGGACTTAGGAGAACTTTCGCCTTTAGTGACAGCTAAGTGTAGATAAAGTCAGATATCAGGAAAAGCCAAGACAGGCTGCAAGAGGGAAGACAGGCTTCAAAACTGATCATATCTTGGGGACATGAGAGGCACAAAGACAATATTAATAATCTAATGAACACCAATCTGCAATAGATTTGTAGCTCCCAAACTTTTAGGGCCAATACTCTCTTGCTGAGTACCACCTGTACCAATCTGTATTATGTCATTATTAGCTGAATATTCATGCAGGACACATAAAAGTAAAATAGGCCATTTAACCTGGATGTGTAGAATAGCTGCAGACACCTATACTAACTGTAAGTTACATAAACATGTAAAGTAACACATATAATTACTAACAGACAAATACACCTATAAAATAGAACAACCCCCAATCATGTGATTTAGGAGCACAATTCCAACAGAACTCACAAGCAGACAAAGGGCTGGAATTTGTGTCTCCTACGACCCATGGGAGGTAGACAGAATCCTGCAGAACTAAGCTCTGGTTTAAAGCTAAACTGCATACAAAGCTTTATCGTTAGATGTGACAAAAGAGCATAGCAGTCAAGGGGCTAGGCCTAAAACAACAGCACTGGAATTAGCACTAGGTGCACTGAGGGCAATGGGAAGAATTAGCTCCACATCACAGATGTGTGCACCAGGACTGTCACAAGAGGCAAGGGAGATGTTTGCCTTCCACCCAGGCAAGGGAGGACACAGCACTAGAGTCGACTCAGTCCTCTAACAAGACACTTCACATAAAGCAGTGACACAGATAATGGTAATATACTCCTGTATGCTTGGTGAGGTGAAATTCTTGAAAGCTAAGTTAAAGCAGGAAGATAAATGCATCAAATAATTCCATTGTCATGCAAAGGAAAGACCAAGGATTTGCTACACTGTTGGCAAAGCAAGAGGATGGAACAAAATGCTCAAGATCAGGCTAATTAAAAGAACGAAGCAGTTGTTTCTGGAGGACACATAGAAACCTCTAACCAGGAAAAATATTTCCTCTAACAGAAAACAGCTGTTCAGCAGCATCAGTACAGGAAGATAAATATAATAGGAAGACTGGCCCATCTGGAGTCTCAGTTCTGCTATAGATCTGCAGATGGTATGAATTAACATAGTTTCAAAAGAGTTCTACAAAACCAAATTACAGGAGATGATGATCAGTTCAGTCTTTAGCCAGTTACAAAAAATTATTCATATTTTACAAGACTGATGTAAAGTACCACTGGAGATATAGGAGAACATAACTAACCCAAGGTAGTACAAAGTGTTGGGCAAGCCACCTGAAAACTTTCAGGTAAGCTGCAGAAAATGGTACAAAGCCTGTTCTGAAAGGTAGGCACACCAAATATGATAGAGAGGGCAAAGAGCAGCTGCTTAAATGTCAAGTCTTAGGCAGCATAACTAAGGTGGCTGAACAACACTGAAGTTTGTTATTCAGAATTAGTTTGAATGGCTGCATTAAAACAAACAGCGGGATCTCTACACACCAGTAAAACAGTATAAGGAGAGACACATCATGTGACCAAACCACTCCTTGAAAGCTTGCCAGAAGGATGGACCAAGAAGTATGGAGGAAAGAAGAATGGATGAAAATATGAGTTTTATTAGAACAAATGAGAAATACAACCAAAACAATCTCAAGTCCACCCTGGGCAGAAGAGGATCTGGACTTGGTAAGACACTTCCATTAGTGTATGTATCAACTAGCAGCATTCCTCTAGTCTGAGGTGCATCTCATTTGCTACCTAAATCCATGGTATTTCTGCACTTCCCAGCCCCTAAATGTGGTTCCCTGCTTAGAAAAAGGGAGTGTCACCAGTGTCACATGAGCAGCACATCGGTTATCTCTGTTAATACTTTAAGAGCACTCAGCAAACAGCAGTCACTATCCAGGTGTGACCAGGGAAAATACACAAACAAACAAAACCAAAGAATGATTACTACTCCCAGGACTGGCAGACAATTCTCCCATAGGCTTGTGAAATTGAAGACAGTGATAGATAAAAAAATGCACCTGTGTTTTAAGAATTGCACGTATCCTAACTAAGCTACTACTTCCAGGGCTTGCCAAATTCCAGTTGGACTCTTGCCTTTATTTTAAGACTGATCTAAAACTCACACTTGGCTTTTGGGAAGTATGAAGCACTCTGAATTGCAAAGAACTTGCTTCTGTTTGTGCAAGCATGATGGAAGGTTAGAAGGGAGAAACATGAATGTGTGTAGTCACCTCAAATTCCACCATTGCTTTCTTCATGCTTTCCACATCAAAGATCATCTTAATAAGATCTTGGATTGGCTTAGCAAGTTTTGATTTTGTCCCGGCACCTACTGTCAGTTTCTTGACAGCTTCTTCATCCTGGAAGGCAAAAATAGTATCAGAATTAGCAAAATCACAAAGGATAAAAGTAACAGGATGGCTGCCATGGCAACAACTCAAAACCAATTTAGTGTGTGCATACTATGACTAGCCTGAAGTTCATGGGGAGCGTGGGACATTGCTCTGACATTCTGGAACAAAATGGGCTTAAAAAACCACCTATTCAGTAATTTGGCAGATATTTCAAGAGATGGCACTGTAAAAAATAAGCAGAAAGTAGAATTAAGTGAATAGGAACTCTCTTTGCATTGCTGCTTCACCTCAAGCAAGTATTAATTACTTTTTCTGCAAGCTTTCTGCTGTATAGAACATGAAATAATGACTGTTTACTTTGCTGCTTTTATGAAAAAAACAGATGTAATAACTAGTTTCACCAAGTTTTTGAAATAAAAACTGCCACAGATGTGTACAAGAATCATCCATTAGCTATAATACCATCTAGATGCCTTCATGGAGAGAGCATTACACAAATAAATCATCAGCCAGGTGCTTTGAGTAACACTATACACTACACTGAGACAGACGATTTGCCACTGTAATATTCAAATTTCCAGAGTTAAAGCCAAGCTTCAAGTGCTTTACACTGAAAGATGACATCCATTAATTTGGCCACAGAAAAACACAATGTCTTGAAAATAAGTGCCCTGGCAACTTTATAGATAATAACAGCATTCAACTATTTAGTCTGAAAATAGTTCAGGTAACAGGTATGCCCTTAAATAAACACACAAACCCCCACTGGAAAGAAGGAATTCTTATTTAGCTTATCTGTCTAAATAGCCAAATCTTACTGGCAGTGAATAATTTCAATCTCAGCCTGCTCAGTATGTGCACTAAGTGGAACACTGCATTGGAGTTGCTACAGCACTTGTGAGGATTTTGGAGGCAGCAGACAGATCAGAAGCATCCATTTTAAATTTTAAAAAATTGAGTTTTCAGATAGGATGTATGCAAACTGACTACTGGATTAAGTTCAAATTAATGTCCTTGAAGTTACAGAGTAAACAGGAAAAAGCACTGAAGGGACATCAGATTTGGTAACAGAAAACTCTGGTTTCCCAACAGGTCATTTTAATGGATGGTACTCCTTGAACTACAGTTTTCCCCTGTAGCAGAGAGAAGATGCAACATCTGCATTTTAATTTCCCTGGTTTGTTAAGTGCAAGTGATCCAAGAGCAAGCACAGAACAGAACAGTGACAGCAGGGAATCTTGGCAATGCTCCACCTGGGACAGGGGCATTTCAGGGTTACCTGTCCGTAATCTATTTCCAGTGGGTAGAATTTCTTGGGATATTTAGTGAAGTTCTTTGAATGCCAAGAATTGCCAGTTTTCTCTTCATACAAATTCAGGAAGTGTTCAATAGCATCTTCTTTTGATGGCATCTGCTCCAGCTTGTTACTGCCAATTACAGTGCCCACACGGCCCCAGGATCGGAACACCCAGTACCTGGAGAAATGGAACAGCAGAAAAGAACAGGCATCAGCTACTCCAGTGCTATTTGCAGCCCATTAATTTTATGGAATATGCTCTCTCATCAGTGATTCTGGGAAATGAACAGAGGAATCACTGTATGTCCAAGAACTGGTGTGAAAAATGCCCAGTGTTAACAGACCAGAGCTACAGCCCTGAGCATAAATGGGTGCACAGCAGGAAAAGAGAGGCCAACACCTCTTCACAGTCAAAGTTTTGCAGATACCAATCTTCAGACTCTTGGGGTCATATATTTGAAAAACAAAGACAAAGCATCTTTAAGCCTCAGAGTTCAGTATTTTAGAGAAACCAGAAGTAAATCAAGTGTTTGTTTGTACTATTGACAGCACCTTGGGTGAGCTTCTGTAGTATTCATAGGGATACAATCAATCAACCTTTCCAATATGTCAGGTATGAAATTCAGGCACTGAAACTCCTCCACGTACTGAATCCCAGACTTGATACAACCTCACACAAATGAGACAGCAACAAAAGCTTATTAAAAACATGGTAAAGTGCAATAAATCTGGAGTTGATCCACAGTCCTTATTACCCTGGATTCCTGTGTCACTTATGTGCTTGGCAGGGGCAGTTTTATTTTAAAGAAGCTTCTCAATCTCTTCAGCTAATCAGCTCTGCCATCCACCCAATCAGACTGGAAAGCTAAACACACAATCAGCTCCTGACTATTTCATGCATTTTGTTATGCTTCAGGGCACAATTCAGGCTAACACTGTGGTAGAACAGCCAGAATCTGGTTTTGTTTCCCACGGTTACAGCTCTGTTTTCAGAAGACAAAATTAAGTTAGAGAACATGGGGAAAAGAAATCATGCAGAGCAGAGATTTCTCCATGGGTGGTTTGTTTGGTAGGTTTGGAGGAGTTCTTTTCGTTTTTGTTTGGCTTTTTTTCATTTGTGTTGTAGTGGGTTTTTTTGTCATGTCGAGTAGCTATACCAGTCCGTTATCTCCCCAAAGACATTTTATTCACACTTGGCTTTTGGAGTGTCAAAATTCCAGTATTTATCAGAAAAAAGTGAATGAAAGTATTTAAAGGGAAAACTAAACTCACCTGTTCTCTCTGTCATCCTCCAGCAGCTGCAGTTTATAATAGGAATTTGTTCCTTTCACAATATCTACTAGTCCCAGGGTTGCACTGAAAATTTTGCCACCTTTTTCAAAGACATGAGCAGAATCTTCCAAACCTGCAGAGAAGAAAAATTAGAACACAGAGGAGGAGGTTACTGTTTTAGCTTTCCTTCCTGCATTTGCACTCATCCAAATATTTCATGCAGCAGTGTGATTTAACAAAAATTCTGCAAAAACAGTGACCACTCAGCTCATTCAAAACTACTTGGAACATGTTTTCCTTTTAATGAATTGTGAGCACACACCTTTAGATAAACTGGAGTGAATACCAATCCTAACTAGAGGGAAAAGGACAGAGGATGATCTAAAATCTAGGATCTAATACTGCATGAGTGGCTGAAGGGATCCTCAGGAGAGATGCAGCTCTGCAGGTGTCACATTAGCAAATGGACCGGAAACCAAAGGCTGGCCTTGGATGCAGTAGAAATTGTCAGAACAGCCATGCACCACGGTTTTGGAGAGCAGCATCAGTAGATGCTCATGCCAAACCTGTGTCCTCTGCTGGCTGGGCCTTTACTCACTCCACTGACAGGAGATCCTAAAGCTGAACAAGGTGCATGCCTTAGTTTAAGTGGTCCTTCTGAAGAAAGCTGCAATAGAAAATCCTGGAATATCCAGCCTGAGATGTCAATCAATATGCTTCTTTTGATAACAATGTTAAAGGTTTAAAAATTTATGCTCCTTTATGGAACCCTCATCCTTTCACAGAAAAACCCTTTTGCAAACCATCATGCATCCTGAAGACTGTGGGTGGTGCAGGCACAAAGACTGTTATCACTCACCAGAATCAGGGTCTACTGCTGCTCCACCCTTCACTGTTAACTTCATTTTCTTTTCAGACTTGCTAGGTCCTGCAGTGAAAAACAGTTAATTTTCTTCTTAGGTGAGCAACACAGTCTGACTTGAATCAACCTTAAAATTCTCAATTTGCATAATTATCACTCTAAGGTGAATCAGATTCCCAGTATATGAGCACACCAGCTTCAGTGGCTTTTTATAATCTAGCTTTAGCAGCCAAATCACAGCCCCCAATCCACCAAGTAAATGAGAAATTACACTTCCCCAGATTCCATCTATTTCTTTTCTCCTGGCCCCAAGGGATGGACCATTTCATTTTTTTTCACCTGCACTGCAGATAAACACGACCACAAATGTGGAAGTGGGATTTAAAAACCCCATAGGCTACGGGGAGTGTTTGGATTCCCTGGGGATGATACTGTGGTAAGACAGTCTGGCAATAACACATCCAACTGCATGACAGAAACCTCCACTTGAAGGACACAGAGAACAGGTTCTGAAGAGAAGTGAGCAAATGTGATGGTTTTGTTCACCATCCAGGGTTAGTAATGCAAGCTCTCTACGGTACTGGCGAGCAATGCCACCAACATTTTTCCCTGTTACAAAAATATTATGATCTAAATAAGTAGCACAGAAACTCAGTGCTCAGGACCTCTGTATTTTCTCACTTGCCAACACTCCCTGAGTAGTGTCTTTCATTTTGGTGTCCCAGGATCTCCTTGGAGCTGCAACACTAACCCAAACTGGCAGAGAACCTGATGTTTTATGAGAAAGAGACTGGACTGATGGCAGGGAGCCTAGACAGACTGAAGTAGGAGAAACAAGAGCCAGCTCAGGAGACAGTTCCATGTTTACTTAAAGCTAGTTTTGCCCTGAGGTCTATTAGATAAACTTACCCCGAGGAAAAAAAAAAGGCAGAAAATTCAAGGAAAGGGTAAGGACAGATCATACCCAGGTTTGCTTTGTGCATGCACAGTACTGAACAAGACTGTGGAGAAACAACTGCTTTGTTCCTCACCTTGCTCTTCTTTGACCTTCCCAGCGCTCTTCGTACTTGGGGGCTTGCTGCTCTTCCCATCTACAGCCATTTCCTCGTGCTCCATTTTCACCTCTGCACCCCAAGGTGAAAGGGCATGGAGGGACACAAGCTCCTGAAAGTCCTTGCTGGAAGATTTCACATCCTGAAGAAATGCCTCTGAGACCACACGGACTTTGGCCTCCTTCACTTCTTCCATCTTCTTGCTCATTTTCTCCACATCCTCTGCAGAGGCAGGATAGGAAGGGGAGAAAAAAATGCACCCATGAGATTTTAAGACCTCAGCCTCTCCCTCTGGCCATGATTCAGGGCTCTGTAACACTTTGTGAAAACACAATTCCACTGCATTTTGGATTCACCATGTTCTTTGGAGAGCAAATTTTCCCCTTGGTTCAAAGATGCAGCTTGGGCTAGAGCAGGAACACTCCTGTTCTACCTGGCTGGTCCAGTTCTCCCTGGAGCTGAACTTTCTGATGAATGGGAGCAGATCTCCCACCTCAGCAGTCAGTTTGCACAACTCCAACACAAAGCAAGAGCAGACTCTAAGCTGCCAGCAGTGCAAACAAGTGTTCTCAGGCACCCACAATCAGCTCTAGGGATTCTCCAAGGCAAGCAAAGGCACAGCCCTCAGTATTCTTCATCCCAACAAAGGTGGCTTGCACACCACCATTGTCTGCACACAAATCCCAGCTGCCACTGACCCATGAGAGCCTTAAGGCATAGCCTGCCTTAAGGGTTAAAAAACTCAAACAGCACACATCTGTCTACTTTTCCAAGCACACTCAGGCCATGTGTGCACACAAAACACTCCCCCCTAATCCAAATACTGATCTCCACACAGCTCCGAGGACAAGTGTCTTCTGTAATCTGCTCAGCTCTGTTACCATTGCTACCAGTAACCACAGCATGGCTGCTTACTCTGGGTGCTGATGCACAGGGTGGCCTTGTTAGCTGTTGTTGTCAGCTTTCCTCCCAGGTCCTCCACAATGCTTTTCACCTCCTCCTTGTTCTTTGACAGCTTCCCAACAACCAGGATCTTCATGTTGGTCAGTGGTTTGTCTAAAGGTTTGGAAATGACACGTTAGCAACAGGCAAAGTGTCCTCTGGACAAACAGCAAGCACGAAGTGACAGCATCACCCCCTCTCTGTACAATCAGCTCAGCTGGCAGGGAGATGGGAGGCCAAGCAGGTCTGACCTGTGCTAAGCAAGCAGGAGGAGTTCCCCTTCCCAGAGGAAAGGTAATGAAGCTCAGCAGTTGCCAACGAATAGAAAGGATGAAGGACAGGGAAATTTTTGCCCCACTCTGGATTTATTAATTAAAAAGAAAAAGAATCAGTCTTCTTCAGCACTGCGCTACTAGGGACTGTACTCTGCTTTCCTTCTGTTTTGGTGCCTGGATAGCATGGGAAAAATTCACTGTCACATGAAAGCTCCTGCCTTTTCAAAAGGAAATCTTTTTTTGAGTGGCTGCAGAGAGAATTATCTCTCAAGAAACACCGTTGTAATCTTGATCTTATAGACAGTACAAGGTTCTATCATTCTACCCATGAGAAGTCAAGAGCAAACTGGTAACCATCTGAGGCTCCATCACATCGTGTCAACATTGGCAAGTGTCTAAAGCATATTTGCACTGCTATAAGATAAATGCTATCAACTCTAATTGACCAGCCTAGGGCTGTGCTTCCTCTTCTCCCCTCAACTCAGATTAGTTTGGTTGTTAGCAAACAAAGCAACCTGGCTTTAAATCTGGTCAACCTTTTGAATTTACTTTCAGGGGACACTGGGGCTAGAATCAATTTGCTAATCAAAAACAAGACCTGGGTTACTTTGTCTTCACTGCTAAAATAACACGATCTGGCTAAAGTCAACTGTGCAGAATTACAAAGACCTTTTTTACAACATAACAATAACTCCCTGCACCCAAAATTATGGCCTAGGCTGAATAAGAAAGAAGTCAGCATAGTTCTTAACAGACAGGCTTTATCACCAAAGCATGCAATTCATTCCAGCAACCTACACTGAGTTTAAGTCCAACTTTTTGCCAGCTGGAGACAGCGCATCTGTTTTGCATAAGGGGAATTAGTGACCAGTAAAGCCGAATCTCAGTAGATGATTTAGAAAGAAAACAAACCTGTGAAAAACCCTCTTGCCCTCAAAACCTAAATTTATTTGGAATATCTGGCATTATGGACATCCCTGGATGGTCCCCAAGAAACCACATGAGGCAGTATTTTGAAGCAGATCTCCCTTGAGACACAATTTGCAACATCAGCCTTTACATTTCTGATTTACTGCATACACATCATTTCCTCACAATCAAGAAACACTCAAAATTATCTCTGAGTAAACAACTGAACCTCAAGCCCATGACCCCAGGCAACCCAGCATGTCAGGGCCTGCCTGTGCTGGCAAGATGAAGCAGGTGAGACACTTTTTTACCAGGAGAGTTCTGCCTGCTCGAGGGCAGAACAGTGGGACTATTCAGAGTGGCACGTTGTCTGGCTGGGAATGGCAGCCTGAACACCATCCTGAACTCCAGCAATCCATGCTCAGGCAGACACTTACCTCTGGGTGCAGACACGGCCTCTGACAAAGGAGCAGATGCGGAGGGAGGAGGTGCCGAGTTCACAGTTGCAGCATCTGGAGGGAACACCCTGTCCTGCTTCTTACATTTAAATTTCTTCAGGTAAGGAATTTCCCGAAACTCCTATGGGATGGAAGCATAAACAATTTAAAACCAACAAATATTATTATTTAGATGTAAAGGATAAATTGAACGCTAGCCAGATGTTGGCATTTATTGCACATCTTGGAAAGGATTTTCAAGACATTTATGCTAAGGTGGACAAAACCCCACTTTACTGACAGAGAAAACAAAGCCGGAAGAGGGTAAATGATGAGTTTCAAATCAAATCAACAACGTCTCTTTCAATTTAGCGTTACTGGAAAAAATATGATTTATGCATTAGCTGCCTGCTGCTGGAGGGATGTGGCTGTGACAGGACTTGCCCGCTGTCACAGCTGCTCAGTGCTCCAGAACTCTGCTCTCTGTAATCCAGCACTGACTGCTGCTTGCTCAATCAGCTCAGAAATGTGCTTCAGAACATCAAATATGCAGCAAACACTCACCTTGGGGATTACCCAGTCTTTCCTGTTGGGAGTCTGTGTTTTAGCCACACACTTGGTCCAGGCAGTAATATCCCCTGAACAGTAATAAGCATCACTCTTGAACACAAACTGCCCCTTGCACTCCTCGCAGGGCAGCAGAGCTCCAAACGCCATCCCGTCTGCCACTCGGTCCAAGATCTAAAGCAACAAAGAACACAGAGCAGGTCATGGCAGGAAGCTGGAAGCACACACACTGTGTTACCCTGGGCTGCACAGGAACACAACTACCAGGCTGCTGGCACGGACATTCCCAGCACGTCACACATGCTCTGAACATAAACCAAGCCTCTCAGCAGCACTGATGGATATGCAATGCCTGAGAGGCATGGCACAAGGCTCATCCTGCCCACACCCCTGGCTCAGTCTCTCCTCTCCAGGAAGAGAGGGAGGTGATTCTCCCCCTCTGCTCTGCTCTGATGAGACCCCACCTGGAGAGCTGCATTCAGATCGGGGGCTCCCACTAGAACAAGGACATGGACCAGAACTGAGGCCAGAGGAGAGATACAAAAATGACCAGAGGGTCTGAGCATCTCTCCTGTGTAAACAAGCTGAGAGATATGGGATTGTGCAGCCTGGAGAAAAGGTCTCCAGGTCTCCTTGAGACCTTCCAGAACCTAAATAGGGTCTACAAGAGTGCGGTGAGACACTTTAGAAGGCCGTGCAGTGACAGGACAACGGCTTTAAACTTAAAGAAAGTATGTTTATGGATATTAGGAATAAATTCTTCACTCTGAGGGTGGTGAGGCACTGGAACAGGTTGCCCAGAGGAGGTGTGTATTATCCATCCTTAGAAGTGTTCAAGACTGGGTTGAATGGGGCTTTGAGCAACCTGATCTAGGGGGCATCCCTACCCATGGCAAGAGGGGTGGAAAGAGATGATCTTCAGAGTCCCTTCCAGTCCAACCCATTCTATAATCCTGTGGTTCAGAAGAACACACCTACCACACAGCACCTGACCATGCTGCCATGCTAGAACAGAAAGAGAGACGATGAGCTACGGCATCTGAGCACATGAGCAGGTGGGTGGGAATGTAGGCTCAGAAAAGTCCACGTTTTCCTGCCTAAGAGTATCCCATGACCATTTTGAGTCTAGACACTTCCCACACTGCAGCCCACACTCCTTACAAGGAGTCTTGATAAATACAAATGCTTAAAGCAGTATGTGGCTCTGAAAGACAGCAGACTTCCACAAGTTACATAGACCAAAATGGACTGTTTTTAGAAAAGAAACTGGGAAAGAATTTGTACAATTTTTGCTTCATTTTGCATAATTTAACAGATGAGGGAGGCAATGTGAAGCGCCTTAACTAACCTGCTCCTGAAGAGCCCGCACCAAAAAAAAAAATAAAAAAAAAATAGGACTGCTTAGAGCATAGCAGAATAAAGGCATTACATCTCAACTAAGGTGCTGAATTCACCACACCACCCTTCACAAGCAAGTGTAACAGCAATTCCAGAGTCCTGGAACAGAAGGACTGGGCTTTGCACCGTACTTCCTTCTTAAGTGTTATATTGGGAACATTCTGTAGACCTGTGGACCTCACAGCAATACTGGGTCAGGTCAGCCTCACCAATTCCAAGACCCCCCCACACACAGAGAACTACAAGCAACTCACGGCATTCTCCCCTGAGGGGACCTCCTGCTTGTTGGCAATCAGCAGCTCCTTCAGGTCATTGGTGGAGCAGACCTTCCTCAGCTCATCCTTGATGCCCCAGATCAGCTCTGTCTGCTCCTGTTGACAAAACCCAGCAGCTTAGAAAGCAATTGACTGCAAGTAGTTAAGAACACTCTTCAAACTGCGCTATGTGCACAAGGTTTTATCAAGTCCGTGTTATCTTAAAACACAGATTGTGAGATTAAGAGCTCCAAGAACCAGTAACTTTACAAAAAAGGAGAGCCACACATTTTACCAAATACCTAAAACAGATCCTTAAAGTCACATCCTTCAAATGTCAGTGCCCTTACTTAGAAAGCTCTCAACATTCTGTGCAAATTTCATCTACCTAGCTGACACCGAGAATAGTGGGGATGTAGCTGCATTTGAGCCTTCCATAAAAAAAAAAAATCAGAAATGCCGATTGCCACTGTCCTTTTTTAAAGATAACTAAGCATTGGAGGAATTTCTACCAGATCAGACACAGTGTAGAGGAACATGTATACTCTTTTAGGTCTTTGTACAGAACTTGAAAGGGTTAGGAAGCAAAGAAGCATCCTAAAATATCTCAAATAGTTTCTGAACATTATCCACTGGCTACAGTCAAAAATGTAGTCTGCCCCGGAAGAAGTGGTTTACTGGGTTAAGTGGTGTAATTTTCAGTGTTAATGATCATGCTTAATGAAATGCTGTTAAAAAAAGTGAACCCAAAGTCTCCATTTGTCTCCTAAACATCTGCACTGCAGCAGCAAAACCTTAAAAATACCTTTTCTGAAAACTGTGGTGCTGACACACAATAAAAAAAGAAAACTTTTGCACAAAGCCAGAGCCAGCATTTTTCTACAGCTCCATTAAGACTTCAGTTGCAGCAAAGACAGTTTGTTAGGCTTTTTTCTTGGGAACGTTTAATAAATAAAAAATTCCTGAAGTTCTACTGGGAATTCTTCCCACAATATTCTAAAAAGTGACAGGTAGAAAGCTGTGATCTATCACAATTTGTACCCAAGAACTGAACACATCTCCCCAGAGGGTGAAAAAGATTTGATATTTCATTAATCAAGTTGCGTACTTTATCTCTGTTTAGTTTTTACGATGAGCTATTTATTGTTTTCCAAGCTCTTCTGCAACAGTGCTCGGGCTCTAAGTTTCAGCCACCACAGGCAGATGATACAGGAAGGAGCACAGAACCAGTCTCTCAGAAAAAAAGCATTTAACCTAATCTCTTTAAATCCAATAAGCCCAAATCCTAGAGAACATCCTTCCTGTCTTTTGAGAGAAAGGGGCAGGGTGAATTGCCCTCAGCAAAGCCTCAGTGACAGGGCACCTCCTGTGCCAGGACAGTCTGGGCTGCCACTGCTCTGTCTGGGTACAAGGTACTGCCTTCTCTAGAGGCTACAGCTCTTCAGTTGGTGCCTGACACTGCACTTCTTCAACAGAGCAGTTCTTAGGTTGTGAGTAGCTAAAACTCACCTTCAGCTGTTTTTGCTGCTTTGATTCTTTCTCTTTTTCCTTTTTCTGCTTCTTTTTTGCAGTCACATTTCCATCTACCTCTTCTCCTTTTCTCTTTCTAATAGAGAAAAACAAAACCACACACATGAATGGAAGTCATTGAAATGGCTGTCCAGCAGTTACCAGAGCTCAGATTACTGACTGCCGATATCTGCAGAGGCTTGAATATCCTCGGTTTTGGCAGGCAAACCCATTTTTCAAATTCCTCAGTGCTAGATTATAGACCTGCACTTGGCTCTGCAATGTGAGCAGCCTCAGTCAGGTCAGGTACACTTAGAGGTTTTCCATGGGATGACTGTTTGGTGCAGGAGAAGAGCATGTGAAAGACTGCAATATTCTCAGGCATATTTATCTATATTCATCTATACACCAAAGGCATACCCAAGGATCACTGAACAGCTCTCCAAATCTGGGGAGGTGTAGCAATGTAGGTTAAAAGGCCACAGTGTCTTTCAGCTGAATCAAAAGCTTGATCAGCTTAGACAGCCCGTACTGAAATAGAGGAGAGCAAACACAGTAATTGTAATGAGTTAACACCCTGGGAAACTAGGTATTTCCCATCTAGTTTCTCCTCAGACTAGAATTAAGTCAGGTCTCTTAAATCAAACAGGTGCAAGTTTCTGCTTGGAAAATGCTTCCAGGCTCACACTGGTTCTGTGACATACCGTTGGGAGTTGCATGTGTGGGAATTTACTGCTATTTCCTAGGCCTTAGAGCTGAAGGGAGAAGTTACAGAAAGCATTGCTCAAGAAAGACTAGAAAAAGAAAGTCAAATGAAAACTGGGGGATTTTGGCAGACTTCAGAGTGACAAGGGACTTCAGAAGAAGATAATTTATGTTTCCAGAGTCACCCCCTTTGTCCGCCTGCAGTGTGTGTTCTTGTGAGGATGCCAAGGGAAATTCTATCCCAGCTGAAACAGGATAGGCCTGCAACTCAAGGCAGAGCATAAACACAGCTTGGATCTCACACTCCATTTTGACAGATATGCTTTTTGTTATGAAACATCAGCCAGGTTTCTTTTTAAGAAAGCCTCTCTCAACTTTGTAAGCCAGGGCTGAGGGTTAAGTCATGAAGTTGACATTCTTGATTGCTCTCCCACTTACAGTTTTAAACAGTTCATTTTATAGGACTCTGACAGTTACAAAGCTGCTGCAGGAGGTGCTCTCCTCCCAGAGACTGCTGCACAACACCTGCACATTCTAGTAACTCCACTGGCTCTAATATTCAGCTAAGTGATCACTTTATTTGCAGTGGCCACAACAGCCCACCACTAGCACCTCTGACCAAACCACAGTTCAGAGCACTTTGAGGGACTGGTTTTGCAATGATCTCATCTTCCAGCTGCACTCCTGGCAGATGCCATAAGAGAGCAGGGGCTATGCTGTACATCTCCCTGCCTCGTGGTGGGGGGAAACAGCCACACTGTGCTGCCAGCAACTGCTTGAGAAAAACTTCATCCTGTGTTCTAAATCAGGCAAGCGGCAACCAGTGTGGCAGAACTGGCTCCGGCACACACAGAGCAGTGCCTCCAAAAGTCCCCAGGCCAAGCAAGTTCTCTCTCCTCCTTGGCTGCAGCCCCTGCAGGGAACAAGACCAGAGCATTCACTGAGCCTCACCAAGAGGACAATGACTTCCCAAAGTTTCAACAGAGTCAGGGGTACACAACAGAATCTGTGAAAAACTTATCAGCCCGAGTGCAAAGCGTTCTGTGCACCTTCCCAAACCAGGGGTTTAATGATGTCAGTGCTTAGGAGGGGCCCAGCCCTGTGTACCTGCAGTGCCTGCTGACAGTCAGGCTGTCCCCAGCAAGTCAGCACTCACTCCCACAAAGTAACTTGTCTCCCTATCTCCAAAGGGAGCAAATCCAGCACAGCAGCCGCTGGAAGGCGATCACTCTGCTGAGAGACCCTGTGACCCAGGGAATGCATCCAAATTCCAGCAGCGACTCACACTTTTGGCAGCTTCTCCTCAAAGTTCAGGGGACAGCAGCTGCTTTCCCAGACAGACTGATTACTGTACCTGCTCAAGCCACTGGAACAAACCATGGAGTGGGAGGGATCATCCCAACTGCAGGGAGGCGTAAAGCTATCGGTCACCACCTCCTCTTTCATGCCCAAGGCTAAAGCAAACACTAAACGTTTTATATAGCCTGGAGAAGAGAATGGCAAAGCTGAATTCATCTTGCATCTTCCCAAAGCAGCACATCTTAGAACAATCTGTAAACTACACCCTTGCTGACACACATTTAGAACACACCCACAAGGATCTTCCACCCTTGGGCCACAAAACCGTGTCCTGCCCACAGCAGTGGGGTGCTACTGTGCGAACCCCTTCTCCTGCTGGGGAATGGACAGCCTTCACCTCTGACAGGTACAGCCCAATAGCTTGCCTGGAAGGACTGGCATTTCCCAGGCAATGCAAACCACTTCTCACCTTCATGAAGGACACACAAGACTTATTCCAACTTTAGAGAAGATGAAGAGGCAAGTGAACTGTCCCACTGTGGCCTGGCCCTTCCTGACTATCTACTCTATTTATCACGATCGCCTCTTCCCCTCTCTACAATGAAGAGGTGGAAAGGACAGTCGCAGCAACCATGCGTAACGCAAGCAGCCCATGCAGGGAGGAACAAGAACTCCCCTTTTCACCTCCTCCCTGTAAAGAACTGCCAGACAGCTGCTGACCCGAGCACTTAGTATTTGCCTCAGATCACCTCTGCAGCTAATCCACTGCTGCATGACATCTCTGGAGTGACACTTTGCTCCTGTCCTGGGCAGCAATTCCATCTAAACAAGCAAGGCAGAAAATACAGGAAGTATTATACCTCAGAACAGAAGGACAAAACACACACTACGAAAGAAATACTGCCAAAAGGAGCTCACAAGCTGCTACTCTGTTTCCTACACCAGCATACAGGCATTCTTCTCACAGAGAAGCTGCAGGCAAGGACACAAGATCCTCCTTTCCCAGGTCTGCAAATTGCTGGTGCTTAGGCAGGACAGCCCACAGCCCAAGGGAGGATTGCATGTCTCACCCAGAAGTGGTTGAGGAAAGGAGCCAGGATCCTTGCAGTAAATCCTCCCATATTTGGCCTTTACAAGGAAAGGATTTTCCAACTTATTCTTGGTAGCCCTGCTCCACACGTGACCTTCCCTGTCTGGAAAAGGCACATCTCAATGCCACTCTTATACAAAGGGCTGACAGGGCAGTCCCAAAGTCTGAGATTCTCCTCAGAGTATGGGCTGGACATGCAGTACCAGCACCTGAATTTGGATGTGTCACATCTGAATTGCACAGGCTTCTGAGTCAAGACATAATTTGAAGGCAGCATAATTAAAAATATCTTTAAAGATCATTTTGAGAATCTCACTTGCAAGAGACATTTAACATAATTTCTGCAAGAGGCAGAAATTTCTGTTGTTAATTTCTATTATCTGATCAAATGTACAAGGTGAATTATCTGAGGTAACTGCATCTCATTCAGGTTTCTGGAGTGTTCTTCCTTTGGCTTCTCCATAACTCCTGTGCATTCTCAGCAGCAAAACCACCAGATAGTTAGCACACCACACCCCTCCACCCATGCTGTTTATTTACACTCTTGCCCATTCAGTTTGTTTGACAGGCAATGATTTTTCCAGTTGACCCTTACCACCCTTGGCTCAAGCACAGCCCAAAGAGCAAAAGGTAGTGGAGCATAAGAGCCAGCCAGAAACTTCACGGCTGAGGAGCTTGTTCAGGCAGTGCTTAGAAAGCAGGAAAGATGAGACATCCTGCTGCTTTTCTGGCCTGAGGTCTGGGTTCACATAACCCTACATCACCAGTGCAGGCTTTTTTCCACTGCAACTCTAAGCCTTTATTTATGCCGTGACTTGGCAAACTACCCTGTGGCCTTTCTTTACAAAGCCTTCATATTTTGCATAACATCCCAGAAGTGGCCCAGAAAAGCAGAGTTGGGGCAGAGAAGAGAAGCACTTACAGGCAAATCTCCAGAGCTTTGCTGAGGACATGGGAGAAAACTACAAATAACCCTATTAAACTCATTTTTCTAGGACAAAGAAGAACTCACATCTCAGCACAAAAAGCAAAGGACTACTTGAAAACCTGTAAGTGCACTAAAACACTGCACTTCTGCTTGCACCAAGCAATGCACACAGAGGTAAAATCCCTGCATGGAAAGACAGCAGGCTGCCCAACAGTTGCAGACATCTCCTCTTGGTCTCTACCAGTGAGGTAAACAGAACAAAACCTGACAGGCCTCTGGCCAAAGTCCCCATGCAGGACTCTTCCCACAGCACCCACACCACTGCCAAATGCCTCTCGAGCAGTGGCTTGCCAAGCAACTGCACACCACACACATCAGCTGCACACCTGAAGGACCAACACTGACAAAGACTGCACAGATTTGACATGGCCACAGCTTCTCAGAATAGACATCAGCCTCACTGGACATTTACATGGTGAATCTTTGCAAAAGCAAAGTGGAATTCAGTCTAAAATGTACATAAAGAAGCCCAATGTTTTCCAGTGCCAAGATCTTTCTTATTTGTAGGATCCAGAAATACCTTATGTTCCTTCCTCCATGGGACAATGGAACATTGGTCTGTGTTATGAAGCATGACTCCAGGCAAAGGCATTTCAAGAACAAGTAACAAAAGCCTTCATTAACAAAGAAAGATTCACAAAGCTAGCAAGTCACCTGGAAACACTTCTCTGTCAGTACAAGTTCTGTCAAGAGCCTCCACTGAAAATCTCAAAGCGAGGCAATGAAAATTCAGACGTACGATAAAAGATTCGGCAAACAAAAGCATCCAAGTGTAAGCACTACATGGCCAATAAACACCATTATCAGATTCAGTGCCTGTCACAGATCAGTAGCTCATAGATAAAGATGTCAAATCAATTCTCTAACAAGTGGTTTGAGCAGAGAAACCATCGCTGATAACAGTATCACACAAGGAGAGGCAGAGCCCAGTATCCATTTGTACTACGCAGGCATTATTTTATGGTTGAAAGCCCTACATCAGCCCTCAAAGTCACAGCCACAGTTCTTTGCATTTCCTCAAGGCAGTCACAGGGGGCAAGTGGACTGCATGTTCCCAAGCACAGGGAATGTCTGTTGTCATCTGCCTGAGGTCACAGGAAGGATCAAACCTTCCTATGACCAATATTATTTTAACAGAGACAACAATGTCCCACAGCATCTATCATGGATGTATTTAAAGGCAATGGCTCCTCCAGACAACACAATTTCTTACACTAACCACCTACCCCTCACTCTTGGTAGCTGGGAGCTGCTTCTTCAGAGTTTCTTTATCTTCAGCTTTCAAGATGCTGAAGCCCAGGAGCTGGGTGGCCCCGTAGGCCGGGAGGAAGCCCAGCTCTGCTCGGCGGCTCACAAAGCAGTCCGGGTGGTACCAGTTATCTATCATTCCCAGCTGCGGCTTTTCGGGATGCACCATCTTCTTGGAAATCCGGATCTGGCCCTGAGGTAGATTAAAGTGACACAAGAGCAATTGTTAGGCCATTCTGGAAGGAGCAGGACGATGCCAACAAGTTACCAACTCAATGCTTCCTAAAAACCTGTAAAACAGTAACAGTTCCTCTATCAAAGTCTGCGACTTTTGTTCTAACCCTTTCACTGCAGTCCATCTACTTTTTCATGTACTCTTGCTAGGTTGAAAAGGTCACCCTTTTGAGTAGTTTTCTGTTCCAAATCCAATCAAACTGGGTAATCCTTTCGTCTTTATTCCAACTTCCAGTAAGTTTTAACAAGTAAAACTCACATGAACAAGCTTCATAAAGGCAAATCTAAAAATTAACCTTATGTCCCTACCACTCAAACATCAATGCTAATATGATCTTACCCTGTCTTACTGCAAATTATGTTTCAGATGTCCAACGAGTAGCTGGTTTGCAGTGCAGCAACAAGCATGGTGGCTCTCTTGCCACAGAAATGCTGGTGAGCAGTATTCCCAGCCTGCTCCAAGACCCAAGTGAAAGGAGGGATCACCAGGCTTGAAGCCCAGGCTACCATGCCTGAGGGATGTCTTTACTGTCAGCTGTCCAGGGCACAGCTGCTCTTCAGACACAGAAATGCAGCTCTGCAAGTGCTTTCCATATGCAGGACCGACAGGAAGCAATTATAAGAGCCACTGTTTTGAATTAAAACTGGTGAGAGAAAAGATGAGATGGAGAACTTTTTCACCTTTTCTATTTTCTGTTCACAGCCTTTGCAAGTACTTCTGTTAGACTTGGCATATTCTGCAGCAAAGTCATTTAGGCTCTTCTCAGCCTTACCACCTCCTTCCTGTTCCCCTCCTTTTCCTGGAGAACAAAGCAAATACAGAGTTCAGCTTTAACACACATTCTCTTATTTTCTTATTCTCTGTCCCAGATTGTTAACAGTCTGCATTAATAAACCTCTTGGGTTCCAGCCACTTATTTGTCCAGAACTTGAACACAGAGCAAGACAAGAAGTCCATGCTCAAAAGCATCAAAGAGCCACCACAACCACACACTGCACTGAAGGTACCATTAAAACAACATACTACAACAGCATCTGATAACATTAAAGAACTGAAAACTAAATACACCAATCATGACAACAAGAAATGTTTTTCAATACATCTGCTGACTGACTTGGCTTTTTCCTCTCACTGATTTAAGAAGATGCTGCATGATACTGTCAGCATCCTAGCCCTGGAGTGTGGAAACACCTCAGCAATTCTTCTGACATCACTTGCTGAAGCAACATAGACATCAAATTACCTTAAAAACAGCACAACAAAAGAGAGCACAGTTCCAGCTGAACCTCCAAACACCATAAGGCTTCTGCCTACCTCCTCCAGGGCCTCCAGTTTCAATGGCTTTCTTGATTTTCTCCTGGTCTTCCCACCGAAGCTCAGGGAAGCCATCAATGTCTGTGTGGGACACAAGCCGAGCCCGCTTCCAGAAGCAGCTGTAGTGGTGCCAGTGAGGGACTTTGCCATCAAACATGGGTGACTAGTAAAAAAGCACATTAGGCCAAGATGAAACAATTCATGCAGAATCAAGGGGAAAAAGAAAACAAAACAAACCCCAAAATAAAAAAGAGTATTTGGGTAAACACATATGATTTCTTCTTTTTGCTCTTCTTTAAATCAAAATATGGTTACTATTTAGGACAACGTCTAAGAAGAAAATCTAATAAGACAGACAAGCTGCTGGAGAGATGTTCCCAAAGGGGACAGACATGGAAGGAGAATTTAGCTAGCTTAACCAGCTCATCACCCTGCTGCTCAGTCCATCTGTTTTACTAGAAAAAAAAAGGTCACAGCCTCAGCATGGCTGCACCAGCCCCTGTGAGACTGTGCACCACAAGAAGCTGCTGGCCTCATTCCACAATCCTTTTGAGAGCCACTTCTGAAGCAAACTGTCTATATAATGGAGAACCTGTGTCAGGCACAAGATAAGAAGGACAGCTCCATGGATTGTGGCTCGAGGAAATTCCCGAGTGGCCTGCAGGAGGCAGAGACAAAATTCAAGGGAAACACCAGAGCCCAATTAAAGTTCCACATCAGATGTCGACGGCAGGCCACAAAGATGATCAGAGGGTTGAAGAAGCTCTCCTCTGAAGACAGGCTGAGAGAGTTTGGGATGTTCAGCCTGGAGAAGGCGCCAGAGATATCTTAGAGCACTTTCCAATACCTGAAGTAGGCCTACAAGAAAGCTGGAGAGGTCGTTTCCACAAGGGCTTGTAGTGATAGGGTGGTGAGGCACTGGGAAAGGTTGCCCTGAGAAGCTGTGGATTCCCCATCCCTGCAAGTGCTCAAGGCCAGGTTGGATGGGGCTCTGAACAACCTGGTCTAGTGGGTGGCATCCCTGCCCATGCAGGAGGCTGGAACTAGACGATCTTCAGGGTCCCTTTCAGACCAAACTACTCCACAATTCTGTGATCAGGACAGAAGCATCACCCAAGTCCTCCCTGAAGTGCAGCTCCAGAGTGCCCTGCCTCACACCAAGCACTTGTTTTGCAAGTCCTCCACTTGTTTAAAGCTCAGACACAGTAGGTACCATCCTGGCATCGCTCCAGTTACCCACCAGGCAAAATAACGTACAGTGGTTTGGCTCCAAATGACACACACAAACAACTGCTGTACTAATAATACTCAGTGCTGTGTAATTATTATTACTGATGATCCAGAACTAACGACCTCAGAAAGCCTTCCATGTGTCACTCACTAACAGGAGGGAGATCTCCAAGCCAAAGACAACAGCAGAGCTTCGTGCATGAGCAGGAAGGAAAAGGAAAGGGCTTTGAAAACCACAGCATGGAACCAGGAGAGCTGGGAGCCCAAACTACAACCAACCATCTACCCAAACTGTAAGAGGACATTTTTATTTCCAGATGGACTCTTCCCACAAGCCATGTCTGGATACCCAGTTACCCTCACAGCACCACAGCACTCACCCTGTGGTTGCTCTCAATGTGTCTGTAAGTCACAAGCAATTTTGGCACTGCAACTTGGGACACTTCCGGGCTCATGTCTAGAGTTTTGCAGGAGGACTCAGGGCTGTTCCCAACACAAAGGCTCAAAGGCTTTAGGGGCACAAGGCACTGGGGTGTACAAAAGAGAGCAGAGCTAGCTCAGTCTTTAAAACAACCATATATCAATGAGTAATCTCCTCAACATGGCGTTTCAGACTCTTCTCTGTGTGGAAAATGAAACCTCTAGGCAAGCTGGGCTTGTTTACACAATTTCTCTCAGCTCACCTATCTCTAGACCATAGTTTCCTAAACAAACTAAGGAAAAAAGGGACCGATTCACTTTCACAGTGCACATTCAGATAACAGAAACCATTCAGTTCCAGCTGGAAGCAAAAGGCAAAGCTGTGCTGGTCCTGCAGGAGCTGGATGCCTGCCCTGTGCCAAGCACCCAGAATCCCACTGTCATTCGCAGCTCTTCACTTGAGGAACCAAAACAAAAGGGAGGTTATAGCAGACACTACTAAGGCCTTGGTCTGTAGGTCCCTTTAATTTCTTCAGCACAGTTTTCAGAAGAGCTCTATACACTGACGCTGGCACAGAGGGTGCTCTGCAGGGGATTTCCCCAGAAAAAAGCAAGGGACCCGCGTGCTCTGGTAAAATTCAGGCATTTACAGCAGGATGCTCAGCAGCAAGGTGTGCTCTGCTGGTACAAAAACTAGCAGAGGGCAGAGGAAAGAGCAAGCAAATTCAAGAGGTTGTGACGAAAACAAATAAAAACACAAGCGTTCGGTATAAGACCAGCAGTTTTGGGGAAACGTCTGGCAATGAAAGGCAGTGGCTCTGTGAGGAATGTCATGGTCCCCAGGAGTTCACTCCATAAACCAAATCCTAGAGAACCAGAACACAACCCCTGGCCCTCCGTGCTGAAGAAGGGCAAAGCGCCTCGCATCAGCCTCAACTGCTGGGCGAGACAGGAAGGAGTAACAGACGTGAGGAAGCCGAGGAGCAGCAGCCGGAGCAGGGGAGGAGGAGCAGCTCCAGCGAGCGGCTGAGGGCAGCGGGGAGACAAAAGGAGAGGCAGCAGGAACACGTGCGAGCAAACGCTGCAGCTCCGCACCGCACCGTCCCGCATCTTGCCCCGAGGAAGGAGGCTGTGGGGAACAAAGGCAGATATTTCCCCTCGGGGGCAGCAGCTCAGCCTCCAAGCCCGCTTCCTCCCCACCCCTACAAGCAGTGCCTCTCCCAGGGGCACAAGGTTCTCCAAACCCGGCTCCTCGGGCGGCCAGGAGCCACAGCATGCAAGCATTCATTCATCCATCCATCCGGATGTTTGCGCTGCCATGTCCTTGCTCGTCTTCCGTAGACACACGCCTATGCCTTTGCTTTACCTTCGACAGCAACACCCCCAAAGTCAGCCTGCCCCCAGCACGCTGCAGGTGCCCCGTCCCCTCTGCCCTGACACCGCCAGCGGGGATGGAGCACCCCCTCCCCGGAGAGCGGGGTCTGCCTGCCCTGCGGAGCGGGATTTCCTCCGCATCCTCCCGCAGCACGGAGGGATGCCGGCTCCGCGCACAGCTCCCAGCCCCCCAACGCAGGACGGGGCTTTTGCCTTCCTTCTAAAAGGAAGCCGAGCAGTCTCTTCCCGAAAAGGCAAATAATAGCACGACGGCGGCGGAGAGCGAGCCGTGCCTCCGCAGCCCGCTCGTCAATTGCCGTTCTCACGCTGCCATGTGCCAGCGGGCTCTGCCAGACCGCCCGGGCCCGGCCGCTCCCCCTGCGGCCCCGGGGCTGCCCCACACCCCTCACAGCCCTCGGGCCGCAGTTCCCGTCTCTCGCATGCAAAGCGCGCTCCGAGCGGGG
>VWZU01008479.1:1608787-1633071 GCA_013397095.1 Sterrhoptilus dennistouni | reverse complement strand
CGGAGGGACGCGGGTTCGGGTCCCGCCACCGCCCACCGCATCCTCCCGCGTCCCTGTCCCGCTCCCGCACAGAGCGGGCTCCCACGGCCTGGGAGAATCTGAGCTCAGCAGCTCTCCCGAAGACAAATACTGGCCTCGTGATGCCACTTGCAGGCGGGCATTACGGTGGTGCCCTGCGATAGGACGAGGAGCGATGACCGTAAACTAAAACACGGGAAGTCCCACCACAACACGAGGAAGAACTTATTTATATGAGAGTGGCTGAGCAGTGAAACAGCTATTGAAGGATGTCGTGGACTGTCTGGAGACAGTCAAAACCCACCAGGAGTCATTCCTGTGTCACCTGCTCCAGGTGCTCCTGCCTTGGCAGGGGCTGGACTGGGTGATATCCAGAGGTCCTTTCCAACCCTGACAGTTCTGTGATCCTGGTCCCTCCAGTCCCTGGGAATAACAGTGGAGCTGCTGACAAAATCAATGAAGAGCCCTTTGATAAAAAATCTGGAGTGTTGTTTTTTTTTTTTTCCCCACTCACAGTAGATAATTATCCTCTACTATCAGCAGAGGGCATTGGCTCTGCAGCTTCCCTGCAGGAAGGAAGAGGGGAGCACTGAAGTTACCCCGAAGCTTTGCTGAGTGTTTGTCGTTAATTTTACAGAGATTCTGAAATTAGGATTCAACTAAAGCAGGATGTGCAGCCCCGTGTGGGCTTCAGGCAGCTCGCGGGTGTCACTCAGAGGTGCTCAGCAGCATCTCAGCAAACCGGAGATGCTGACACACCTTTTATCCTCTGCTGCCCTTCTCCAGTAGAGAAGTGTGCTGTGCAGGGTTTGCCTTCACAGCGAGCCCCAAAACAGCCTGGGGGAAAGGACATCACTGGGTACAGCACTGCGGGTTTGGGGAAGAAGGAAAAGAAACCTCTGCGAAGCACTAGATGGTGCTGCGAACACACAGACACCCAGGTGCTCCATACAGCGGAATCTTCGCTCTTGCTGATTACTCCTTCCAGGAGTTCTTGGCCCAGACACCAGTGGTTCAGAGGCAGTCAGTGCATTTGGTCCCACCCTGGGGAAAAAGGAGGAGAAAACCCAGGAGAGTTCATCTGGATAACCCGGTGGGTTATCACAGTGCCTGGCATGTTTGCCAAAGGTCTGCCCTGTTTGAAGGTGCCAGAGAGGCGTGGAGTGGCATTCACCCAGCTGACCAAAACTGCTGCCACCCTGCTCCATCCAATGGCATCCAAGAGGAAAGCAAATAACAAACAATTGAGGGTTGGCTCAGAAGAGTTGTCCTAAGTGAAGTCAATGGCCTGTTTAACCCTGATCCTGCCTCTGTCAGAGGCTGACATAAGGAAGGCCAAACAAGCACTGCTTGATCTCCCAAATATTTCCCAGCCTCAATGAGATTTGTGGTTCAGGGATTTCCTGCATGCCATCATCCTGGGGGGAATTTTTCTTCCAAGGATTTGTCAAGTTTCTCTGAAAAAGCTCTTTTGTTTATATGTTATTTATTTATAGTGTTTGAGCAAAAGAGAAATGACCGCTTGCTGGTGTTTCCTCTGGCTGGGGCCATTTTCAGTCCTAAGAAAGGCAGCCCTGTCCAAACACCAGAAGGCTGCTCTGCAGCTTGCACCCTAGATACTTGCAGAGGGTCTGTAAGATGTCATGAAGAGCTGTACGCAGACATTCACAGGCTTGCAAGCATGAAAACAAGCAAAGAATGTGACTGTAACAAATGGCTGTTCTAAGCTTAACCTTTTTTCAGTTATGAATGCATACTACATAAATACTAGTCCAAATAGGGTTTAGTGGAGTTTCTTTTTTGAAAGGGGTGGGTGGTTCTGCTTGAAAGGCTCAGGCTCAAAGCTCTGGGCACTTTACCCTTTCAGCCTTACTTTGAGAATTCCACAGGAGTTTGTCTGCCTACAACCATTGCACTGCTTTGAAACAGGAACATCTAAATCGCAGGAATTACATTGTTATGGTTCTTCTTGTAATTTCCTCTGTAGGCAAAGTGTCATCTTGATTTGTGGTGTCAAGAGTTGCCAAATCATGTTAGTCCCTTCCATAAATCTATTGATCTCAACAGAGCTGCCTTGCTCTCTGTCTTCCCAAGTGTGACATGTGGGTCACAGCACATCTCTTCCTCTCTCCTGGGGCATTGGGGGACCAGTGCTTCAGTGCTAGCACAAACAGCACAGAGAATATCAAGTTTTCTTACAAAACAGGGTATGGTTTGGCAGCAGCTGAGAGAAGTGACATCTGCAAGGCCAATTTTCTGGGTAATCATCCCTTCAAGTAAATACAATATTTCAAGAGCTCTCATATTTGACTGCTGGGTTTTAGCAGAGCCTGCATGAAGCAGGAGCAAGGGCAGTTAAAGATGGTAATATTTTTATGATCCCTCAGAAGCTGTCTACATCCTTTTCTAACAGTATTCTCATCTCAGTGGACTGATGACTTCTGGGATCCTGTTGAATGACAAGTGCTCACACCAACATGTGAGACCAATGGGGTTTTTTCCCTCTTTGTTATCCGAGTAGAACTCATGGGTATCCTTAGAGGTGTTTTGATTATCTCCCATATACTGAGACTGAGATGCCAAACTGGCTGCTGGTCCTTACAAAGTGGTGCTTCCCAGGAAAACCAGCTCATACTGCACACATGCCCATGGGCTCCCATAGCTCATCGTGCTGTGGACAGGAGCATAGATGAGAAAGGGGATATCATCAAAGGGTCTCATTTGCAGGCTTCATCATAAGTGTCAGGATATTTGGAATTTTCTTAAAGCCTCTGTTTCTGCAATCTCACCTCTAGGATGCCCCCAGCAATTTCTGATATCCAGAGGCAAACCCCACAAAAACAGTGAAGAGGAAAAGAGTGGCCCAAGAAACCCCATCTCTGGCAGTTTTGAGTGTCTCAAACTGTGAAATTCAGTGCCAAGCACTCAGGTACCTGGCTTGTGACTTCAGGGCACCACAAAGAATTATATTTTCTTTTCTGGGACATTTTGCATTAGATCCCTCTGAAAGGCAGGGAGAAGTAGGTCAAGCTCCTGGTACCAGGAAGACATAAGTTATCTCTTCAGTGTCACAGGACCAAATAAATGCTTTCCCTCAGATTGTGCTGACAGAACCCTGAGCACTAAATCTTCCAGACTGTCTTGCTTTGGGCTCCATTTCTGACACATGCTTGAGATGTCTCCCTGAAAGATTTCCACCCTGCTAAGTATCTCACAAAGGGTGAGAAAATGTTGGACATATATAGGGAACATGATCCCTTACAGCCTGTAGGGGAGTCAGAACCGTTTTTGCTCAAGCCTGGATTTGTTGCTGCAGGAGACTTTATACTCTCTGGTCTTGGATATCAGATAGCTCAAGAGTTTTGTGACAAAAACCCACTCAGTGCTAGGTTGTCCTGTCTATATTGATGACCCACTTTTTTCATGCCACTGCACATAATCAGTGTGGCTGGGATGACCCTGTTTGCATCCAGGCAAGAGGCTACAGGCAACCACTACTGTGGCTCAGCTGTGCCTTCTTGCTTATGCAAATGATCATCCCATTGACATCCCTGAGACTACACCAGTGGGAAGGGGATGTGAGATCAGATCGTGCATCCCCCATCTAGCTGAGTATCTTTTTGTCTTTTCTTTCCATGGAATAAATCAGAGGGCTTATCATCCTGTCTGGAGGTTCTAAAATATATTTTGAATAGCTTAATAACTTCCTGTGGTTCTTCTTTCCTGGATGATCATTAACATATGCAATCTCTGGCTGAGTTTAGAGTGTTCCAGCAGGACAGAGGTGAAGTTTTGGTGCCCAGAGCTGTATCAGTATCCCTAAATAATTTTGCATTACAGACCAGCACAGAGCTCTGTGTGAAGCAGTTCTGATGGTTCCTCTGTTCTTTAGAGAGGTCCCTGAAATAAACCTGCCTTTTCAGCTTTCCAAATGCCCAGGAAAGTAGTTGTAGGAAGAGGCAAGAGAGGAGGGGTTGATAGAGGAGAAACATGATTTCAGACTGCCTGGGAACATAACTGAGTAGTTTTCTCTCAGCAAATTCAGTGGTGTGACTACATATCCTGAGCTTGAGGAAGATAATATTCCAAAGCCAGTGCCAGAGCCAAGTGCATCCACAGTACTTGCCATAGTTTGTACCTGGGTGCTTGCCAGGCTTTGAGGTTATTCACCCTGACATTATCCCCAGATAGGAAAGACTGTGCCATTATCCCTGTTTTACTGTCCCCATGTGGCAACCGAGACACAAATCACCATGCGATGAAATTAGAGGAGATTAAAAAAGGGGAAAAGGAAATTTGTTCTCATGGCAGGTTAATTAAACTAGAGCCTACAGCCAAAGGCAGATGTTTGTGGCAAAGTAATGCTGAAAGTAATTGTTTGGAGTTCTCCTAACTGAAATGTTAAAAGGAACATAAAACAGTGAGCTTTGAAGATAAAGTCTGTACCTAATTTATGATGACAGTGAAGAGACATAATGTGGGGAAGCGATGACCTTCAGTCTCACCATAGGTCCTTCATTTGAAATGCTCAGCCCGTTGAGCTGGAGACAGAGGAGCACTTGCTGAATGGGCAGCTGTGGTCCGTTCTTGATTTCTGCTACCTGCCAACAAGAATAAGAAATTACACCCAAGGAAAAAGCAATCTCCAAAATCCTGAGCTAATCCCACAGCCCTTTAGTCAGCCTTTGGCAGAGTTCCTGAGAAATGACGGCAAACTCCCTCATGGGCTACCTGGCTACATTTTTTTGTGTGGATGTTGCCCATTAGCTGGTTCTCCTACCTGTGTTCCCAAGGACCCTCTTTCCCCTTTGTATTGCAGTGGGGCTGTTAATCTTCCTGTCTGTGTGGATGCCATTTGTAAAAGGCTCTGCTGCCAAAGGAAGGAGACACCAGCTGCGGCACTGAAAATGTTCAAGAGCAGAAACAAGGAGAGAGATTTGCAAAGTTCATGCTCGGAGATCTGTGTGTGCCAATCCCAAACCTTATGGAGCAGTTTAATTAAGGATGGCAGCTTCCCTGTCTGAAGTTGTAATCCCAAATACATGTTGTCTCCACATAGGCTCAAAGCCAAGCTGTGACTCCTGAGTAGAGCACCCCTGGGTAGATGGCCACATCCCTGGGGTGGCAGATACCTGCCCTACCTGTGCCAGCAGTCTGGGTATGCTCTGGCCCAGAACTGCTGCCAAAATACATATCGGGTAGCACAAGATACCAGCTAGAGAGTGTGCATATGGTTTCCAGTTTGGGTCCTTGAAAATGGATAAAGAAAAGCAAATCAGAAGAGCCAGAAGGCTAAAAGGGACAGAGTAGCCAATGAAACTCTCAGTAGCATTGTGCTATTTGGGTAAAGAATAAAATTTCTGCAATCCTGTGGGTGCTCTGTGGTAGATTGAGGCTGCACAGGCCCTTTGCAGAGACAGCACAGCCTCTGAAACAAATCCACCTTTGAAATGGGAATTTCTTACAGCACTCCGTTAAAGAGCAGTGAAACTGCACAAGGATTGAAACATGTTGAATTAGTGACTCAGCTAGTCCCCATAATTTATCCAAAATCTAAATACCATCTGATTTTGACTGACACAGACAGCTGAGACCTTGCTTTCACGGCACACCTGAAAACAGACTTTGCTTGTACCCACACTGGCTCCTTTTGTCAGGCAAAGGCCTGAGGCATTTGTTTGGGGTGCTCTGCAGCTCTTCTCAGGTGAGCAGCAGGATGTTTTTTGTGGTCTTTGAGCATCCATTATGTGACTGACTCCAGTAATTCATTAAGTGCAACAAATGAGTGGTGACATGGAGGCTACACTACCCCATAATTTATCTCCCTTGCCTCTTGATGAGAAAGTTTCCTGTTACACTGGGCAGACCTGTCCTCATCACTCTCCTTGCAGGCTCTCTCTCAGTCTCAGTTGCCTTAGACAGAAATGTGTCCAGTCCCAGAAGCTGTGAATGCCCTCTTTCCCCAGTTGGCAAAAATCTGCCAGGTACTTTCTTGCCTATAGACCCCTGGGTTTAGCTAGAAGCCCAGCAGTGGTTACACTATTTGGAAGAGCTAAATATTTATACCTGAGTCATAACTTGCAAAAAAGTCAATCTAGCTCCTCCATAACCCATGGCTTTCAGAAAACTCTGAACTGCTTGTAAATGCCATAACGAGGAGCACTAACCACTTAACTAATACAATTTGCTTTCTGAAATGTTTCTCAAGTCTATTACAATCACACAACTTCATGACAATAAGTATCTCTGAGTGTGGATTTGATATTGGCAGTCTTCTTTTGAATTGTATATTCACGACAGGAATCTTAGTTTTCCTTTGTGACTAATTACTGTTAGGGGATATTCTGATGAAAGGATAATTGGTTTCTTTGTACTAATAAAAATACAGTTTTTAAAGGCATTTGATGCATTCACAAATATGCAAAATATTCAGTCTCTTATTCAGATAGCTCTTATTTATTCAGGTTTCTAATTCTAAAGACCCTGTCAACACAATGGATGGCACAGAGAGGGAAGGCTGGCAGCAGAACCCAGGAGCCTGGGTTTGCTTTCCCCATCCTGGAGGACAATGTCAACACTGAGGACCCATGCACCAGTGTTGCTCTAATTAGAGCAGACCTGCTACAATCAGATTAACTCTATTTGCACTGTTTGCAGACAAACTATGCATAAAACACACCGCAGAGCAAAAGCACACAGGGCACTGGTAATAGGTGGCATAAAATAAATCAAGCGATGATGAAAGTGACTCCTTGATAAACACATCAGCCCGGCCAAAGGCAACACGTTTCAGAGGGAAATGTTTGTTTTCAGTAAAGCTTCAGCAATCTCTCCAGCTACCAAAGTGAACTTTACAGAGGATTAGCAGTGCTTGAAACTGGAGTCCTCTTTTCAGCCAGAGAAAAACTGCACAAGGGCAGTACAAAGCTAGTATTGCCACTAATACATCTTATTTCTGGGTACACCAACCCGTTGGTGGGAGTAGGAGGGGATACACCTCTTTGCTGAGGTTGCAGCAGCCAGAGCTGCTGTGCTGGGGGTGCTGAGAGGTGGTTTCCCTGCCTGTGACAGAGCTGAAACCCGGGAGGGCTTAGCACACATTCAGCTGCTGGCAGCTAATTTTAGATACAATCAACTTTGAATTACCTACAGGGAGCTTAACTGCCCCCGACTTCCCCCAGCACCGCTGGCTGTGATCCAGTGCTGTGGAGGGTGATGCAGAGGACAAGCAGCTCTTGCCATCCTTGGCTGCTGCTGCAGAGAAACCCCCTTTGGCATTTCCCAAAGCAGAAGGCTCCGAGTTTGCTCACCAGCTCTTGTGTACAGGTACTGTCTCATCCCTGCTTTAGCTCTGCCTGAATAAGGGAGTTATTCTCACCTGCCCCAGGGTCAGCTTTGGCAGAGGACTCACTGCTATTCTCAGCCTCCTCTGCTGATCCCACGGTCTACAGTTACATTTCACAAGCTGCTTTTGGAAAGAGCTGTCCTCCTTTACAGTGCCAGCTAACTGCAAGGACCAGTAATCATCAACTTCGTTGAAGAACCAGCAAATCAATGACCTCTGGGAGAGATCCTGGAGTCCTGTGGTCTTCCTTCTATCAAGGCTGCGTGTGTAGCTGCTAATTTGTTGTCCTGTGTATGCCTATCTCAGTGGCTGCTCATTAAGTGAGACCCATTATTGTTACTGCTGATGGCAAGAAATGCTCAGACCTCCCACTGAACTGAGAGTCTCTAGGAATAAATGAGATATGAAAACTTTCATTATCTCCTTTTCAAACTGAGGCATTGATTTAGAAGAATTAAAGACTGTAGTCAAAATAGATAGTGCTGAGATAATGTAGCTAGGACTTCCCTTTTGCTAACAGAAGCCAGACTGAAGGAACTGATAATTCTTGGAAGGAACTGATAAATCAGGGAAGCTGTCAAACGAGGCTTTTGCATCCTGAATAATCAATAGACCCTATGAATACAATACAATCATAAATCAAACAGTCCTGGAAAAAACAGGATTTAGCTGTCACGAACACTAAAGGTTAAAAAGTCAAGGGAGGAAGACCCATCTTACTTCATCATTTTGGGACCCCACCCTATAAAAAAGACCACCGACCCATTTTAAAGAACAAACTACGCATGCTTAATGGCTTTTTGGGCTAATTACCATACGGAGCGGGGAATGGGAGGTACCAGAGTTATGAAGATGCATTTGTAGTTTGTGTATTCAATAGTCCTGTACATAAAAGACCCTGTGATGATCTGTAAATTGCGCGTGTGTTTTTGGGAGCTATCCCCGCACGCTGCCCGGAGTAGTAATAAACATACACTTTCTAACCTTAAACTGTTAGAGAGTCTTTGTCCGTTATAGTTGGATATTGGTATTAGATCAATATCCATAGTTTTTTAATAAATCAAAACATCAAGAATTCAGTGACCAAAACCAGCAGGGAATGTGTAGCAAGGGACTTGCATTTCCTAGCCAAGGGAAAGCATATCAAAATCAATTATCTAGGGCATGAAATAGTTGTGGTTTTCCCAAAGGAAAATACTGTTTAGCTTAATTGTTCTGCAAACTAGTGTTAATGAGTTATCATGAGTCATATTTCTATATTCACATCCCCAGGAATCAAAATAGGCCAGAGTATGACACTGTATACTTCTCAGGACAAAGTAGAAAAAAAATAAAAAGAAAGGAAATTAAATGTATAGCAGCATTTTGGTTTCTACCAGCTTTCACACGGCATAGCTTTCATACTAAGTCTCAATTTTTGGCCTCCTGACACCTCAGTGGTCAGAGCTTCCTGGCCCTGCTGCTGAAACAGGCCTGCCCCAGTCCTGATGCAGCAATGTTTCTGAGCTTGCTCAAATGCATGAGCCTTCTATGCCTGTCTAGAGTCAAACATACACCCAACAAGTCTGTTGGATCCTTAAACCTGACGCACAGCACAGATTTTCCTTCCTAGCTTTGTGTTCCACATTATTTATCAAAAGTGTGAGCTTCAGCAGGAGAACAGACTGACTACAGCTCTTCAGATACTTGGGAGTACAGTTCCCAAGAGATCTCTTACTCACAGCTTGTTACCCCACGCCTTTAGAGGGGCAACACGTTGAGACGTGGGAGCGGACCTTCACAGAGGACAGCAGGCAGCAGCTTGGCAAAACATGGAATGCTCTTTTATTATCTGACTCCAAAGGCTTATATACATTTTGTACAGAGGGCCAAGATTGGCCCAAAGAGGTTACAACCTCCTGACTTCATTGGTCACTATGACCATCAGTGAAGTTCTCTCTCAGAGAACAAGAATGCAAAACATACAGATAAATTCTAAGAATACAATATTGTTTACATGAAGCAGCGTGAGAAGCTGCTGCAAAGACTCAAACACTTGAAACCAAGAAAAGCAGGGACGACAACAGCTCCTTAAGGTTTCCTGTTTCATAGACATCACTCTCAGGATCCCACATTGCTGCCATTGCCGTCAGGTGACCAATGCAGGCAGACAGATTCAGAGCTGCCCTTGAAGTCTGAGCACAGTGACAGAACTGCAGCCTTTTACTCTGCATTTGGCTTTGACTTATCACACCTGCCAGTTTTAAAGGGGATCTGCATTCCTGAGGGGATCAGCACTTAGCATCACAGATCAAATCCACCTGGAAACACTTGAAGACATCTCAGACATGACCATCACAAAGTGTTGGGGCACTTACAGGGTTTTTCAAAAGAAATTCGGACAGTTGATTTGGAAACTCGTTAGGAGAGGTTTCCCTTTGGCTCCTCCTAGTGACAAAACTGCTCTGAATTCCTTGATCTGTGCAAAGCTGTGAGCAACGTTTGATTCTCAGATCAAACATGATTTTTGTACATTTTTGATCCTCGGTGAACCAATCATTTGAGCCAGTAGCTTAGACTAACTCAGCTGGAGTCATAATATCTGAAGTCTCAGTCTGGATATGCATCCTGCAGCTCTGCCCATGTTTTTTTCATGTGACACAAACTCTGTTAATTGGGAGTGTTTAGAGAAGATAGAGCCAGACCCTTTGGAGAGGTGTACAGCAGAAGGATAAAAGGCAATAGATTTGAAATGAAAAAGAGGTTGTGGTTTTGTTAGGAGGAAAAAAGGATTATAATGAGTGTGATGAAGCAATTGAACAGAGAGGCTGTGGAATCTCCATCCTTGGAGATAATTCAAAATTCAGCTGAATGAGGCCCTGAACATCCCACTGTTGCTGGACTAGATTTGAGCAGAGGCCAGCAGTGGTCCCTTTCCATTCACCCCAGCCTGTGACTCTGTTATGAAGCCTGTTAACAGCACATGGAAAAAAATGAAAGTAATAATTTCCACATTTTTTAAATGGAGCAGCAATCCTTATGTTCCTGGTGAAGAACTTAGGGGGTAATAGGGCATTTGATATGCCACCAAAGAGAAAGAGACATAAATTACATATAAGCCTAGAGACCAAATCCTGTAAGTACCTGAGCATGTGCATTGAGCTTAATGGAATTTGAGGCTGTTCATCATTTTCTAATATCAGTTTTTAAGAAAGAGAATCAACATGAGATCCTCTTCACACTAATGTGCATGGCAAAATGTCCAGCAGGTTCAGTGAATGCAAGCAGAGGTGGATGCCTCAATTTTCAGGCTTAGCATATGCATTGTGGTGGAGTCTGAAAAGAAGTGTGCAAAGTGCTTCACCCCTTTTATAGCTAAAACCAGAAAGCTCTTGCAGAAAGGTGACATCATGGCTTTCTGAAGGGGAGCTGAAATTGCAATAATTTCCCTTCACTTCCCTCCCTGGTGGCCTCAGCTGTTCTGGATGGCTTTCTGACTTCCAGACACTTTTACAGTAAAACCTGTTTTCACACTGGGCTTCAAAACCTGCTCAAACTTCTCTTCTTCATGGGAAAGACACAAACACCAGCTTGTCTCTTTTCTGTCAAGGAACATAAAATGCCAGAGGATGAAGCATCAGATTCTTTATTCTCAATTGAGGCTAATTAGTGTAATTAGAAAAGAAAATCCACTGGGTATTTGAAACAGAAATTGCCTAAACTCAGAATCAGAGCAGCATTGCATGAAGGACTTGGACTGCCTGATACAACTCCAGAGGTTTCCACTTGCTTGTTTGGACATCTCATTCTTGGGTGAGGCGGAAAGCCTGTTGAAAGCAGTTCCTTCAGCTTGCTTTACAAGCAGCAGAATTCCAATCTTTTAAGAGCTTATAAAAAATGCCCACACTTGCAGAAAGCAAGTGGTTCTCCCCTTCTGAGCCTGACTTGCCCTGATGCTCTACCTATGGATGCTGTGCTCTGTGTGTAATCAAAGCACCACTGGTTGCATCAGAACATGAGCTCCTACTTCTCCACCTGGTGAATCTTGTCCACGAAACTGAGTTCTAATACAGCATCCCTCCCATGTTAGGAGCAATGCTTTTGGGAGTAAGAAATGATCGCCTCTGACTTTCAGAAGTAGCAGTTTTGGTGTTGGCAATATAAAGTAGCAATGGAGCAAGATGCTGCAGAGAAACATATCAGCAGATAAGAAAGAGGATAAATAGGAGGAGGGTGAAAAGGAGCAGAAGAGAAACACAGAAAAAAGAGAATTATGAAGGACAATGTAAGATCCAGAGCTGGGCTGCAGAGTAGCACTTCCCCACATCTTAGAAATAAATTTCAGTCTGGTGCTCAGGCTGTAGTGCCTCCTTGAGTTCTGAGAAATCCTCAAGACCTGAGGCTTACATTTATGGCTGGTGACTGGTTTTACATCAGGTCAAGACAAGCTCCACATCTCACTGCAACTTGACTGTGGAGAAAGATACCTGTGAGCCCAGGCAGAAAACTTGTGGCCTGGACACAATTTTTCTCTTGTACTCTCAGATATTCCTTTTTTGTGATATGAAGCTGAATTCCATTGCTTAATGGTAAGGATCAAATGGATTTGTACTGAACAGACGGGAGAGGTATTGCATAAGGACTTGTTCCTGTGTTCTTTGATTAGCCTGCCTATTAGCCTTTATCTCAGACTCTTGGAAACACTAGCTTTCTATCAAAAGGAAATGTCACTACTTTAACTAATATACTTTTTTATTTCCTTTGCAAGAAGCTCTAATTAACTTTTTTTTTTTTTAGTTCAGCACAGCTTTAAAAAGAATATTTAATGTCAGGCATTAAAGTTTCCATATTGGCTTGCAAAGGAAATCTTGACTCACAGAGATTCTCATAAAGAGAAATAAAAGGCAGACTATGGCTCCCTTCCCTACCATGCAGAAGAAAGGATTTGTCTTGGTGTAGCTCTGCTAACCTACTGCACAGGTGATTTTATAACTGAAAGGAGCTTTTTCCATCCAGTCCTTCCTGAAGGGCTCTGGGTGATGGGAGAGCTGCCTCCAGCACCCAATACCTGCAGCATTCTCATGCTTCACTCCAAGAAATGCTGAATCTGGCAGGCCTGTGGCTCTCCCCTGTCCAGAAGTCAAGGAAAGCTGCCAATTGCAGGCGATCAATGTTTTACATTTTTCCCCAGCTAAATAATTCTCCGGCTTTACAGATCAAGCAAGAGGCATTAAAATTGAGTTGCAATACTGAATGCCAGGCCCTCTGAAACAGAGGACTTAAAATTATAACAAATCTGTTGAACACTTGTTCAATTTTGTGTCTCTGCTTAAACTCCTCGACTGCAGATTTCAAGTGTAAGCATATGCTTTGAGAAAAAGCAATGCCAGTATTTGCAGATTCAGGGCCATCTGAGGCACTGCTCCTATTCCATAACAGTCCATGTAATCTCCAGATCACAGCCATCTCCTGCCACCCCACGGCAGGCAGCCTGATGGCTGATGTAAGACCTGTTTGAGAAACATTATTCTTAACCATTATTAGAGTTATTATTAACATCACAATATAGTTTATAGGAAGGCACAGACTGCCACATGCCTGGAAACTCAAATGGATTTTATCGAAGGCTACACTCAACAACAAGAGTTTGCCAGATGGGAATAGATCCCACTCACCTACCGATTATCTTGTCCACCTCCATGTTATTGAGGGAAAGGTCTGAGATTGTGAGCTGAAAGAAGCTATAGTAATGCAAAGCACTATCAGAAACCAGGCAACATAGCTGAATAGTCACGTTTTTCTCAGAATGGGGACATACAAATGTTAACAGGAAGCCCCAAGGTTATATCCCTTTCCCAGCCTTGCCTCAGTGTGAATTGGTACTGTGAAGTGTGAAGATTTCCATCTGACATTTTTTAGCACAGCAAACACTGTTTTTATCTAGGGGAATATCTGATCTTTTCTGGTAATCTACTAAACCATTTACTGCCTGTGCAGATCGTGGAAGGAACATTTGAATACAGCTAATTGCTAAAAATAGCCCCATTTTCAGCAGCAGAGGAGCTGGCAGTTCTTTCAAGCCACTGTTAAAAATACTGCTTGAGTATGACTTCAGCAGACATGGTGCTGCCTGTGCGTGCTGCCAGAGTGAGTGGGACTGCCTTGTCCCTGCTCGGGATTTCCTCCAACGTGTGACACAGCCCGTGGGTCTCAGGGCTCAGGGGCAGGTGAGCTAAAACGTGACTGCAGTGACAACCACCTCCCTCAGGCCTGTGCCTTCCTCTTTGCAGAGATGCGTATTTCCCAATTTCAGGACATGTCGCTGGTTATTGGGCCAGGTTGGATGGAGCATTGGACAACCCTGGTGTAGTGGGAGGTGTCACTGCAAAGGGGTTGATCTTTAAGGTCCCTTCCAGCCCAAACCATTCCACGGTTCTAACACTGGGCTGCAGTGAGCAAAACGTTCCTTATCAAGTGGGAACCTTTAGGTTCCTTTGGTGTGCAAGCCTGGGGGTCTGAAGGCAGAAAAATGACAAGCTGATGGCTTGCTGACATCTGCTAGTGAGGAAGAGCAGCAAGTCCCATTTGCTGGCAAGTCCAACTAGCCAGTGATCTCTCTGGGCTTGGTGTTCTCCACTGGTGAGGGAAAAAGGCTGTGACAAACCAACAACTGACATTTTTGTGGAGGACATTTTGGTTATAATAAAGTTTAATAAATGTGTGTAAAGTCTTTGGATTTTAGAGGGTGGACTTAATTTTTTTAAACAATATCCCCATTTCTAATCTAAAATCAAAACATCACTGTATTTTTTGTGTAAAAAGTTAGAAGTGCTAGAAGCGTGCAATTTTCAACCAACATTAGCAGGGATCCTTTGAAAAAAGCTGGTTTCTGCTACTTGGATGATGGAACTTGTGCCAAAAGTGCAAGTGCTGTGTTTTAAAATCCAAACCCATTCTCTAGTTCTGTTTCAGTACTGAATCCTGTTTCTGAAGTTACTCCTAAGTCATCCTTGGCTGCTCCAGTTTGCCAGGCAAAGAGACACAAAATATACCAGGCCCCAGAGGCTGTTAATTAAATTTAATATTGCTTTGCTGCCTCTCAGGTGTACAGGATTTTAGGCAGAAGGTAGTAACTGATTTTGGATTCTCCCTGTGAAGCATGGGCTGGGAGTTGTTTCCTCCAGCTTGTGCTATTTCCCAAAGGTATGTGGAAAGTGCTTGGTGAGATCTAGTAAAGAGCAAAAGCCTCAGACAGACCAGTAAAACTCAGTGGCCCAAATGAATAATGTGGTCTTCAAAACTGAACTATAATACTTTCTGCCAGATGTATTTGTAAATTTGGTATCATCACAACCCAACATCTAACTAGAGAGTAAAGCTTTAGGAGAAAAGAAAGAAAGAAGTTACAAGCCATCTATGCTACATTAACCAAGAAAGGAATTCCTTATCTTCCACTCAGTACAAGTTCCAGCTGAGCATCCATGTTTTTATGGGACAAAAAAAAAAAAAAAAAAGCAAGCCATTTAAAGAAATACTGTCTTATCAATAAAGACCAGATCTGAGGTTTGGACAGAGGGAAAGGAATAAAAAAGGCTGCTGTTGATGAACCTAAAGCCAGAAAGAAACCAGACTCACTAAAGCTGAGACTGGATGTGATGATGTGACACACTGCTGCACAGCCACTTGCTGGAATAGCGTGTCAGAACTTTTTGAGTAGAGGATGTGTTGTCGCTGCTGGGACTGTGACCAATTGTAGCTGCTCCTGCTGCCCTCTCAGACATCCCACCGTGAGGACGATGTGCAGCGCATGCCTTGAGGGCAGGACTGGAGGAGGAATGGCTCTGACAAGGCAGGGGGAGCCTTCCTAGGGAGATATTTCTGCTAAAAAGCTGGCCAAAGGTGTAGAGACACCGTGTTTCTGACAGTGACAGGCTAAACTTCAGAGGGCAGACAAACAGCATGTATTTCAAAGCCAGAAACCCTAATAATTCAAGAGGGAAGTCTGCAAGCTCACAAAGGAGTTTGCTGAGCAGTAGCAGAAGGGGTTTGGGAGCCAGGGACCAAAGTCTCCCCTCCGACCCTGCACAAAGGCTGAGCTCCAGCGTTGTAGGTGCATCACTCTTCTGCACTGTGAAGAGAAGCCTGGCCCAGCAGCAGTATCTGGGATTTTTGAAATATTCCTATTCCTTGCGTTGTTCCCAGAAAAGTCAATACACTCTGCCTGGTAAACTACCTCACATTGGTTGAAATGCCATATTGGTCACTAATTAAACCTAATGATAGTTGTTGCTGCTAGATGAATACAGCAGCTGCCCAACCTGGGTGCTGCAGGAACAATCCCTGCTCCTGCCTCAAGAACTGCTTCTCCTAATTTAATATGCAAAAATACCAGGATTTAAATATTAAAGCTCAGGAGATTAATTCAGTGGTGTTACACTGAAACTGTAGAGCATGCAAAAATCAACTCTGCCTCCCCATTGTTGCACAGTGACTGCTCCCACTTTCTCCTTCCTCTCCTGCCCTTTCCACACTCTGGCAGGGTAGCAGCCTTTCCTTTTCTGGTCATATCCCAGACACATGGCAGTGGTGCCAGGAATTTTATACTCCCATTGCTGCCACACGGATGCAAAACATTTTTTAAATGTGTTTGGGCTGACCAACTCTCTTGGCCCCCTTGAGCCAAGAGTACAGGCATATCTGTAGTGGTGTTTGGGATTGAATAAAACTCTCCCAATTCAGATGGGGGCTGACAGAGCTCAGGAGCAGTGTCCCAGCACTGTCATGTGCTTTAGGGGACAGGCAGATGAGCTTTCTCCTAAAATAACACACATGCATCACACATGCACACATTAACCATCTCTCAGTGTTTCCCCTCAGCTGAGATTCATTTGTATTGCCTAATTCCTTCTGCCTAAAAATAGCCACCCTTTCCAAGCCCATGTGCTGCAGGCTGCAGAGCCCCAGTGCAGCCTGGCAGTGTGCAGCCCCAGCAGAGCTCTGGTCCTGCCACCCTTCAGGACTCCAACATTGCCCCTCTCTGCATGGCTGGGCTCAGAGCTGTCTGAGGGTCAGGTTTTGCTTGCTGAACAGCACATTACACCCTCACAAAGGATTTTTGTTGGTTAATTGAAAGAAATGTGATGATTAGAGAAGATTCCATTAATAAATTAACACATTCCATCAAAGGATCTCAAAACATTTCTGTCAACACATACTTCATCTCGCATCAGCTGAGCAAGGCAAAAATCAATAGGATCTCCTTTGCAAAGAGGAAAACTGAAGCCAAGAGCCCTCTGCATGCCAGTGACAGGAGTCAGGACCCTCCAAGTCTCTGTCCTATGCTCCAACTCCAGGCTCAGCTTCGTCCTGGTGATAAATCAGTTGCATACGTGCTATAGGAGATGACAACGTTATATAAGTACGAAGTAGCAGGATTATGGGTGTGGGGGAGAAAGATCTCCTGGGGAGAGGGGACATTTTGCATCAATCACTCCCTCCCCCACAGCCACCCACCAGCTGCAGGGATTTTTCAAAGCACTAAAGATGATACCGTTTGGTACATTTTAATCAGTTTCTTACCCCATGCAATTATGGTAGAAACGTTACTTTAAAAAAATAAAAAAATGTAGAGGCACAGCAATTAGGGGCTCTGTAACCTGCAAAGAAGCTACATATATGTGACAGTCTGTCCACTTCAGACACTACAGCTACTGCCTGATACCTCATCTCACCCTGCTGGACAATAGCTGAGTCAAGGACTAGGACTGCAATTAAAAAGTGACAGCAGTTTGAGTGCAAAGTAAAGCAGAAAAGCCTGGGAAAGAGGCAAGGGAGATGAGATACTGAGATACACATTTTACTAAAGGAAGTGAGGAAGACCAAACTCTGTCCAAGAAGGAAGAAAGTGTGCTGGAAATGGGCTATAGGAATGGTATTCCGATCCCAGTTTGACACTCTAGAGAAACCCTTGGTGCTAGAGGTCAAAATTGTGAGTAATTGTCTTCTTTAAAAGAATAGCGAAGATCTTAATCTCTGTCCTCATTTCCCTCTCAAACCTCCAAATATTTGTTTTTCTGTCTCAAGCCACAGACATGGAGAGAAGGGAAGGTGCTGAGGCAGCTCTCTGGGCCAGAAGGGAACAGCACCTGGGGACTACTGTTGTCACAGTGGCCATGGCCAAGTCTGCACAGAACAGTGGCCTTTGGGCCACTGCTCCTCTTTTTTTATGTTAAAGCTGTGCCTGAAAGCCCTGTCCCTAGAGGGGAGAACAGCGAGGGAGTAGAAGAGGACTAGAGAAGCTGAAATCAGAGAGGGAAGTCTGGCCTGCTCCATGCTGCAGCAATCCCTTCTGGGCCATAAATCTATCATCTCTAATTTTAACAAACTGCCTGAATCTGACAGGCATGAAACAATATCATCTAGGCTAGCTGGGGAACCACAAAAATGTATTTCATTTCTTGTTCAGTGGACAACCATAAGAGTAAAAGAAATACCCTGACAGGTATCCAGACCCTCCACCCTGTCTCAGATCACCTGAGCCTGGACACTTTGCTGCAGCCTACTCAACTCCCTGCTCAGTCCATTGGGATGCAGAGCTGTTCTTTAGGGATGCTACAGGTTGTAGATCTGCAGAAGCTCACTCCTCACTGTCTGGAGAGGTGCACATCATTTCTCTGTGAAATTTGTCCCCTACCAGCCTTGAGAAGTGCACCTTATCTATAGTACTGTGAAATTTGGTGCTTGTTTTACCCCCTGACTTCATGCTGGCCCACAGGAATGGTACAGTGCCCAGGGAAGGCTTCTACAAGCTGGAGGACACACTCCTTAAATCGCAGCCAGAGTGAATGCTGTAGGGTCAGATAAATACTGTGAACAAAGATGCTGTTGGTAGGGCAAACCAAGCACTTGCAGAGTTGCTCGAGGACCCACCATGGAAAGGATTACTGGGGAAAAGTGCTTAGGAGAACACATGCTTGGTGTAAGGGTCTCCATGGGGATTCATCCCATCCAAGACATCCATCTGAAGTATTTCAGGTGAAGACTAACATCACTAAGGTCCTCCTCTTGTCAGGTGAAAGGCTCAACTTACCCCTGAGAGTAGTGTTGTCCATGTGGGACCACCTCAGGGTACCTCAAAATTCTGCTTCCTCACCTGAGCTGCTGTAGCTGGTTTATGTCTGTAACTCCTGTGGGCAGTGAGTGGTCTGAACAAGAAAGGAGGGATCTCATCCTGCCAAACACATCCCCAGGAGCCAGAAGCAGATTTGTGTACCTCTGCATACTCTCACACTGTGCCTCAGTGTGATCTACAGGGCTGAGCCCACCCTGCAAACTCAGCTGCAGACCTGCAGCAAGCACCAACCTTATGCCAGGGTCTGGTCCCAGGAGAAGTCCAGCAAGGGCCCAAGCTTCCAGCATCTCCTCCCCTTTGCCAAATATGCTTTGAAGGGAGGAAGAAGACTCAGCAACAGGCTCAGCCCATCTGCTCCTTGTGCTTTGGTGCTGCAAAATTAGGAAAACATCCTCCCAGCCCCTACCAACAGCACAGAGCCAAGGGGAGGTAGCAAGGGATGTGGGTGCCAGCCCTGCTAACTGCAGAGGGGAGGCTTCCTGACCCATGGAAGAGAAAAGGAGTCAGCCTGGAGCAACTTCCAGAGTGCATGCATGCACTCTGGCATCAGAAAGTCTTCCCAGATTCCTCTGACAGCACAAACAGCAGGGCAAGAGCCAAGCACAGACCTCATGACTCTGTGACAGAACTTGTGGCTTGAGAGCAGCAGCTGGCTGAAGGGAGTGGGAGCTGCAAGGCAGGGGCTGGTCCCAGCACACACCTATTGTGCCAGGACACAGGGATACAGAGGAGCTTCTCTCCATGCCATTCTCAGATACATCTGGGCCATTAATAGGTCAGGAAACCTCTCCCAAGGAGCCTTCAGCAGCAACATGTACTTCTCCTCCTGGCACAAGTACCTACCAACCCCCCCCGCAGCCGGGTGTGGTGAGAGAAGCAAAGGTCCAAGTGCCCTGTTTCTCTGAGAGGCAGCAAAGTGAACATAAGGACAGTGCAGAAAGACCTCCCAGCCCATGCTAAGACAGGGTGAGAAGCCAGGGCAACAAGGAGGCAGCAGTCCTGCACAAGAGAGTGGCTCCTCAGGCAGCTCCCTGCTGTCATCCCTGAGGCTGGACACACCACAGGACCTGATTTCATCCTTCTCCAGTGGCTGCTCTGTGCCACATATTGGTGTTGTGGTTTTGACAGTCTGGGAGCTGGACTGCTCTGCTCTCTCAGCCATCACAGTGCAGCACAGCACTCCCTCCAGCAGCCCAGCACTTCTGGCTTTACCCACACATCTCATTTGCTCCCCAACCCTGCCAGTGACTGAGCTGTTATTAATGGACCTGAAAATCTGCCAAGAAAATCTCCTGGCCCAGATTTTGCCTACCCTTTGCCCTTTTGCTGATTAACTCCAAAAAGCCTCCTGAGAAACCTGCAGCTGTTGAAATGCACATTTGCTCAGCAAGATGAAATCTGTCTTCTTTTTTTGTTATTTTTTAGCAGCAATTGCTTGCTTTTAGTAAATGGAAGGGTAATCTAAAAAATGCTTGACTATTAGGCCCACTCTTCCTTAGCATATCAGTTTACACTGCACAGAAAGCTGTTATTAACAGATAATAATTCAGTTAATATCAAGTGCTTGAGATCTCGCAGTACAGTTGCCAGCAAATGGGCAAAAGCAAGTCTAATTTATCCATCTGTTGCAGGGAGCATAAAAGGGAAAGTTGCTTTTGCTACAAGACAGAGGAGGCTGCAAGTCAGACACATGGAAAACATCCTGACATTTCTGTCCAGCTGGAAAGACCTTTTATGTTTGGGCTGGTAAGAAAATGGCCAAAGGAACATGCAACTTGGAAAAGGACGCTTAAAGGTCAAATAAAACTTGAGCATGACCAAGCATAGCCTAAAAAAAAAATCTTGAGCCTTAAATCAGATTCTGATTAGCACTGGCTGAAGGTTGACATGAAGTTCTAACATGTGAGGATTCTCAAATGCCCACAGCTCACCACCACTCCTACAGGAATCAATCTCTCTTTGATAAGCAGCCAAGGCTAGGCCACTGGACATTATGTATTCTGTTCCAAACCATCCAGGGATCAGAAGGAAGTCCTGGAGTACCTTTGATTTCACTGCTCATGCTTTGTGCTCAGTTTTACCAGCAGGCCTCACTTCTCTGCTGTGTCCACACTTGGATTTTATTTTCCTTCCCCTTCCAGGCTTGTGGGACCACAGAGTTTATAACACAGAGCTGTTCTGCTCCTGGCCAAAGCCAGCAGCATGGAAAGCAGCTGTAGGCTGGGCTGTGTTTAGGCTGTATTTACTGAGCTACAATTCCTGTAGGAAGGGGAAAATTTTGTTCAGTGAATGCACCTGAAGCCCTCCTGGAAGGCTCTGGTGAGGCCAGGGTTCAAGCACTGCAGGGAAAGGTTTGAACAGTGTTACCCTTCACTCCTTACAGGAGAGCAGAGACATTTCAGCTTGGTGCCCAGGCAATGAGCAGGATGCCCCCCATCAGGAGGCTGGTGGGATAAAGCAGGTGGCATTGGGAAAGAGAAGACAGCAGACAGCTCTTTTAATCCTAGTCCTCATGCTGTGAAGGTGTTCTTACAGGACAAATGTTTTGCATTTGCTGCCTCTCTATGCCTCACTCACTTTTTCTTTCAGTTTCCAGCAGTTCTGACTGTTGTTCTACCCCAGAATGCCCTCCATTACCTCCACTAGAGAACAAATTTAGTGCGTATTTCTTAAAGCAGGAGACCTTCACTGAGGGCTCTCTGCACAGCCCTTCCTGTCCTGGCCCCATCCCCATCCGTCAGGCACCTGCAGTGCTCACTCTCCAGCAGCTGGGCTATCTCCTCAAAGCCACCTACCATGGTCTGAGTGCCAGTCCATTCCATTGCCTCAGATCCACCCAGATACCCATCTAAATCCTCTAAGGAAGAGTCCATGTGAAACTTATCAGAGATTTTGCCATTAAAAAATCAACAATGGACAATCCAAAACCAACAAACAAAATCTTCAATCTCCTTTTTTTTTTTTTTTTTTTTTCTTTTTTTTTAGGGTCCCTTGCAGTGCAGCCTCAGGCTGAAGCTTTGTCAGTGTGACTATTTCCCATCACTAGCTGACAAAATACCCCAAACTTCCCTGTACCTGAAAAGACCTGCCTTCGTAAGTTATTTTCCACCACTTGTCGGTAGATAGTGACAAATCTCCCTTCCCCACAGGGCTTCTCTCACAGCTGCCAGCTGCTCTTTTTCCTGGATGGACACCAAATTTACCCACTTTGGCATTGCTGTTCACAGGTGTGACAGGAGTTTATCGAGTCCCATCAGGACTGAAGAAACTTTGGGGAATTCAGCTCCTGTTTCTCACCTCTTCCCTCTCTCTCATCCCTGTTGAGAAAAGCTTTCTCTGGCAGTGGCATGAAGAATATAACATTAAATCTGAGCACAAGGGGATGAGGTGATCAAGAGGAAAATGGGGGCCAGAACTGTCTTTGCTGGGGTCTGAGGCTCCAATGTGGCACCACTGGAAAAGTTGGTGACCTGCTAATTGAAGGGTTTCTGGACACAGGGATTTTAGACTAATGCTGTAATCAAGGTTAGCATTTAATAATTTATCACAAGGGGATAAAAGCCCCTTGAGACTTCAGTTTCTATCCCCTGCACCCTTGTGCTCCCCAGGAGAATCAGTATTTGCACTGACCCTGTATTCTTTTGCAGTGAGCTGGGAAGGTTTTCCAAGCTCCTTGCAGGTGAGGATGGTCATTTGTGGAGGGTGAAAAGATGTTTACTGTCTTTGATGGATTACCCACCCCCTGCTTCCAGAGCCAGCAGTAACAGCACTCTCCTAATTGTTAAAGCAGCCATCCAATACCAGCTGGCTTTCCCAGGCACCGACCAGCCACCCTCTGCAAATGACTGAGCAAACAAAACAGTTTCATATGGCTGGTCCCCAGGGAGTGACAAATCTGCCCCTTTGTGCCATCACGCAGCAGGAGGGAGGTGGAAGTTACAAACATGTAGGTGGTTTCCACCTACACCGAGAGAGAAGGGGAAATGCCAGTCTGCCCCTGGAGTGATTAATGCTGCAAATGAACCAGCATGTGCTTCATCCTAAACAGGGATGAGTTTTCTTTAATTAACATTGATTTCCATTAAAGCTGATGGTTCAGATTAAACCTGAGAGCTCATTCACCAGCTCCCTTGTCTCTGTGGAAGGGACCAGGAGGGACATTTGTGCCACTCTGACAGACTGAAGAGGCCTCAAAGATCAGCAAAGGGCTGGCACATCCCTCCCTGAAGAGGCTGCCACATGGACTAAGGGCTGCAGAAATAGTTCCTGCACTGAATTTTAGGTGCTCACCTGAATAAAGTCTTCCTGTGAACCTCAGAGCAACTACTAAAGTCTTCCCAGGCTGCTGAGCTTTGAGAATCACAAAACTGTCAGGCCTTTCAGTCAGGATCCAACTTGGTGTTTTTATGGTGCCCTCTCACATCACCGATGCAGGTGTGACAAAACACATCTTCAGGGGAAGTGCTTTCATCCAGCCTTCTTTGGCTCCAAGTCCTGTAACTGCTCTTGGATCCCAGGGGCTACACCAGGAGCAGCCATAAAACACAGAAATTAATCAGAAGTGCGTGATTGGAGTTGCAGAGAAATTGAGGGGCTGGAAGGAGGTGTGTATGTGTGGAAAGAAAAAGCAGTAGGAATTGCAATAGGTAAAGAAAGACCCACATTCCATTAGCAGGTGCACTCCCAGTGGAGTAATTGGGAATGAATCTGAGCCATTGCATATGTTCCTGCAAAAGAGAAGGAGAAGGAAGTTTGAACTGAAAGAACAAAAAGCTGCCACAAAAACCCCTACACCAGAATTTGATCACACTTTGGATGTTTGATGAAAATATTTCCTTCTGAATTACCAAAACGAGATCAGAGCAGCAAGAAATAATCACAAAATGAAATGAGACTGGAGATTAGAGTGGTGTCTCTGGGAGGCACTGCTATCATCTGGACAAGTCACTGTAACCCTGATCACAGTGACAGAGTTCAGCCAAATGCTCAAAGCAGAAGACTTGTCAGGGCAGAACATCTTGCTTGATCAGAAATGTGGTCTTTACAAAGTATGAGGAAAAGAAAGCACAAGATTTGAGGTGGATGTCTCATCTTACAGAATACTGGGCATGGAGAAACCTCTGCTGCACAGTGACAGGCTCCATCTTTGCTTTAGCATGTGTCCATGGGGGACAAATATCTTTAGGGCAGTAAATTACTCTGGTATCTTTCTGGATGTCTGTTTACTAAAGCATGTCTAACAAACTAATATCTGAGTAGAAAAGCATTGGATTCAATACAGAAGGAAATCAGCAGGAATTAATGTGAGAAAGTCTGTATTTCTTGCTAAATAACACACACACACAAGAAAAAAAGGATCAAGCCTTTCCTCAGCAGCCTGTTGCTGTGGTAGCTTTTCTGTCACTTTCTAGTGACAAATGCTATAAATTATATTCCAGTGTAATACACACAATAATAAAGTTCTTTCAAATGCTTCATGTAACTTGGAGAGATGAGACAAAAGGAAGCTATATTTTGATATCTGTCTCAGGCAACCAATTAACTTAGTCCCTTCATGACTTAATTCCCTTATCCTCACAACTTCTCAGTGAGGGCAGACTGTGCTGCTCTCCACTCCAAGGGCCCTCAGGGAACCATGGCACAGAGAGGAAAGGGCCTCTTTGCATTTCCAATTCTGCTTCCCACCAGGTTAAAGTCATGGTTAAAGTCATGGAACTGAAAAAAACACTCTCCCTCCAAGAAAAACCCCAAACCCACAACAAAACAAAAAACCCAAACCAAACCCACCAAAAAAAAAAAAAAAAAAAAAAA
>VWZU01008479.1:1582817-1608757 GCA_013397095.1 Sterrhoptilus dennistouni | reverse complement strand
AAAAAAAAAAAAACCCTCCTCATCACTGTAAAGAAAGAAAATAGCAGGGTCCAGTCTGCATTCTACTGTAATAGCTCAGTGTTGAACTCCCTTGCTCTCCAAGTCAGCGACTTTATGCTCCTTGCTTAACCAAGACAGGTCCAAGGTCAGGGTCATGTGTGGATCTAAAGACAGAATTTCAGGCCTGCTTTGGTTTATTTGAACTGGTTTATTTCAGTGTTTTAGAAAGAGCTGGTCCTCTCAGTTCCGGTAGGAAAGGAAATGGCTTCCAAAGGTTTCCCCTCTTTATGTAAATAAAGCTGCAGCAGCTGATGGAAGCAGCACGATTGCAATTCTATTAAATTTCAGTACATGTAATACATGTCCCTGTTGGTTATTCAGAGTATATATAGTGCTCTATGCACCTGGCAGAGTCAGAGCAGAATCTATGGTTATTAGTCCCCAGATATATGCTTAGTTCAGTCATTTGCCAATTACATTACCTAGGAATTTTCTTGAGTGAAGAAGTGAATGGCTTTGGCTTTGTTCATTCATTCTTCATTCGCTTCTCGGTGTTCAAGCAAATGAAATCCTTGGTGTGTGCTTTCACAGGCACAATAGGTTTTAAATTAACTCATCCAAGTGAATAAATCCCAGACCAAATACATGAATTCCATGATCAACAAAAATGGAGCAGAATAACCCCTGTATTCAGCACTGGTGAGGCCACACCTAGAATATTTGGCTCAGTTTTGGACCCCTCACTACAAGAGAGACACTGAAACACTGGAGCATGTCCAGAGAAGGGTAACAAAGCCAGTAAAGGAGAATAAGTCTTAAGAGATGTGTCTGAGGAAGCTGGGGTTGTTTAGCTTGGAGAAAAGGAGGCTCAGGTGAGACCTTTTAATTCTCCACAACTGCCTGAAAGGAAGGTGTAACCAGGTGGGGTCAGTCTCTTCTCCCAGCTAACAAATGACAAGATGAGTAGACATGGCCTCAAATTGTCCCAAGGGAGGTTTGGGTTAGATATTAAGGAAAAAAATATTCACAGAAAGCATTGAAACACGCTACTCAGAGAAGCAGTGGAGTTCACCATCTTTGGAAGTGTTCAAAAAATGTGTGGATATGGCATTTGAGAAAATGGTTAGGTGGTGAACATGATGGTGGTGCTGAGTTAACAGTTGGGACTCGATGATCCTAGAGGTCTTTTCCAATCTTTACAATTCTGTGATTCTACCCTTGGACCACCACGTTTTATCAACTCCAGCCCCTCTGAAATTCAGAGCTGACAAATCACCTGGTGATCACAAATCATACTAGGAGAATATTCATGCACATAATGTACACAAATAATAAAGAAACTAATAAAATCAACCAATCAATCATAGGCAGGAAGAAAAAGCTATGCTTATGTAGAAGGTAAGATTTGCCTTCATAAGAAACCAACTGTATAATTACTCCAAACTACATAATGAAATCTCTCTTGGTTTGTACAGCTTTTACCTGTACTTCCCTGAAGTTAATAACTCTTTCCAGAAATATGTGTTACCATTGCATTCAAGTGCAGTTTGCATTATTTATTTTAATTATATATCCAATTCAAAAAACAAGTAAATGAATGCCTCATTTCACTTGCCCACAGAGCACCCATGAAGAGGGTGAACCTTTCCATATTTATGTATCCATTTTCTTTTCCCAGCTTTCCATTATGTTGATTCAGGAGACTCAGACTCACTTTGCCAAAGCCAGATCTGAGAAGATAAAGGGTTACAGTGGCTGCTGCTCCAAGCTGGCAGTCTGTCAGCAAGACAACTCGAGTCCCATTCCCAGTCACACATAACAGTTGTTTTAATTAGGTTCTCCCCTTTCCCCAAGAATCGTCCAGCTCATCCAGAAAAGGCCATTTTGCTTGTGATAACCTCATGCAAACAATCTCAGCTTCCATAGCATCATTTCTCCCTCCTGGGAGAAGGTCAGGATAGAAAATAAAACAGGAAAACTGTTCCCAGCACATTCCCAATGCTGGGTCACTGAGTTTCACAGTCCATGCTAACTGACTTCTCTCTGTGCTGAGTAATTGTTTGGATATGTCACTGCAACAGTGATCTACATTTAAGGCATGGCTTGCTGCAGACAGGATTTATTCTTTCAGAATCACCTTGTTATTATTGCAATTAAATTGTTCCTTCCCTACAAACACAGTGGTAGTTGAAGATTTTCTGTGAGCATTTCCGTAGGCAATCTTAGCATAACAAAAGGACATTCATTCAAGAGCTGCATGTTTCCATCGGACTTTAATCTCCTGAAAACAAATTTTCAATGCATATTTCCAGCACAGCTCTCCTTAACCAGAGAGTTGCTAGGGGAAGTAAAAGACCTTCACAGGTAAGTCAGTAGTTATTCACAGGATCTGACATTCACTTCTTTTAAAGCAAAGTGTTTTACTCTTTGAGTCACATAAAATATTTTTGATTAGAAAAAGAAATTAGGGAAAACAAACAAAAACAAAACAACATCCAAAAGAAAAATAAAGTGCAATCCAAAAAGAATCCCACGGGGAACTGAAATCACAGCCTCTCTCACAGCTCATCTCAGAGCTGGCCTTGCTCCATTCCTTTTCCCAGCCTAATACCACTGTGAACCAGTGCAAATCTGTTCCTCCTCTTCCATGGAGCTGGAGTCTCTGCCAACTTTGCTACCTGAACTTTATTTCTCTGGGGCCAAATAAATGTCAGAGCTAGTAAAAGGAAAGCCACAGGGCCATGCAGGGGTTGAGGGAAGAACATTCCCTTCCCTACCTGGCAGCTGTTAGATCATTGATGGGAAACTACACTCCAAAGTGCCCTCCACATGTTCCTACCCTTCTCTCTCTCCAGGGCCCTACTCAACTACCCTAGCCAGGAACTGGGCTCAGCTGAATCCAAGCAGCTGAAAAAAACAGTTACTTGTAGAGGTCTTTAAATATGCTCTTCTTTATGCCCTTGTACCTCATGACCTTTCTTTTTCATTAATATTGAACGGCCACTTGTTCATGGATATTTCCTGAGATGATGATGGCCATATTCTAGTGTTTGAAAGAAATAAAGCAGTGTTTCCACAGCAAATTCTTTTGCAGGAGCAGCCAACACCCTGAGCTACCTGCCAGGGTCCTTATCCAGACACCAGGCACCCATCCCTCGTTTCAGGGACAGCTTCACAGGCAGGGAACAACCCCAGCCTGGTGGGGGTTACACTGCAAGATGACACTGCCATAGGTGCATGGCTGGAGTCTACAGCAACCTGCAGACAGGAGCTCAGAACTGCCTGGCTCCTCCTTTTCTTGGGAAAGAGGAATTTCCCAGCAATGTCTGCACGTTCTCTGTGGTGGTTATGGGATGTAGCTGGAGTAAGAATCACAATCGTAGCAGAGCTGCTCTGATAGGAACCCTTCTACCTGTTTTCCCTGCTTGAGTAAATCCAGTAACAAAGGAGTCCTAACCTTTTCCAGATGGACAAAGGTCACCAAGGCTCCAGGGTCACAGCCAGTTTTTTCTGCTTTCTGAATGTGTGATCTCTTCCTTGGAAGTCTGACACAGCTCTGTAAAATGGAGGAATTTGTGCTATACTTCTGTAGCACAAGAGGTTAACTAATGTTTATGAGATATTTTGAGACTAAATGTGATATATGTGTAAATTTGATTATTTTAATAAACCTTCGCATAGTACTTCACGTTGCTATTTTCTATCATTATTTTTCTGATGCTATTTTCAGCAGCATTTTCCATATGTAATTTGAATTTATTCTCCCTTCACACCATTTAAATTATTCCTACAGGAAAGGCTGAGGGCTTAATTAGAAATTTGAATGGTACCTGTGTATTTTATCTCAGGTGGCAGATCTGACACCTCTGAATTAGCGCAGTGCTTTGTATTACAGTCTGCTAGCAAGGGCCGTGAGGTCTTGTCAGAGCTCACAAACCAAACAAGGTGGATCCTTGGATGGAAACCTTGGAAGAACACCCACACGCCCTGTGAAGTAATATTTCACCTTCTGAATCATCAGTCTTGCCCCTGAGTCATTTCTACAGCAGGGCTTGAGCTAGGTGGCTCAGGTTCTTTGCTGAGAGTTATTATAGTTACTATCATTCAGAATACATTCAGAAGGAATGTACATTACCATCTGTGGTCCTTAAAGAGCTCAGAATTATTACCCCACAAAGAACAAAACTCTGTATAGGTATTTGTCACAGGTAGCAGGCAGTACTTTATCTTAGAAAATCCTGCCAGCAGTTTCACTTGGATTCAGTAATTTAGTCCCTTTGTCTGCCTGCAACAATACCAAACCTACAGGTTTTATTTTTCCCAGGCACTTGGGAATAACTGCTATTACAAGAGAACCAATTGTCCACCCATCCAGCAGCCTCCTGGAATTTCTAGAGAATGTGGAAGGGAGCTGCTGCAGGTGCTTGATACATCCCTGAATCTGGCCCCAAAGGAGCGTGAGTTCTAGAAGCAGCTGAGCACTGCAGAGCACCCTGAGCTCCTTCTGCCCCTCTGAGAGCAATTAAGACCAGGAGAATGTGCCTTCAGAAAGAAATCCACACTTGCACACCCAGAGGGGTGCTGATACATCCAGTGCCTGCTCTCTCTGCACACGTTCCTGGCATCCCCAGGGTTTGAAGACCTGATACATTCTGAAAATGGGCTGAGTCCTCAGGGCCCCTGCCCTTAGCACAGAGGTGTGTTTGACTGCCAAATTACAGCATGTGCAATTTCAGGTCTGGATCTCAAAAACACCCACGCAACACCCTTCTGCACCTGGAGTTTGGGATTAAGAATCATCTTTATTTTTCCACATTATTAGCTTAAATCCTAGTTGCCTAGTCCTAGTTGCTTTTGTTGCTTTGCAAAATTAATGCAAATTTCAGCCACAAATATTGGGGTTTTTTGCTTTAGAACAACAAATGGTAGCCTTCTCTAAGTGTTTCTAAAAGCCTCAAGAGGCATGTTCTCCCTGGTCATTTCAATGCTTTGAGGGGGAAAATTACATTTTTCTGTACAGAGCCATTTATAATTTATTTTTAATTTGTATGTATGGTACAGTTTTGTCTGGGGAGCTTGCTACTGCAGCTCATGTGATTTAATATTTCAGGAAGATTAGGATAAAAAAATGGCTTGTAGAAACTCTGTGACAGCTTCATTACACTTAGGTCTCTTTCTTACCATGAAAGTTAACCCGGGCTTCTCGCTTCCCTCCCATGGGTGCAATGGCTTTTTTGTTTTCTTTTTGATTCCATAAGGGATCTTCTCTTACTGACTTGTTACTTCCCTCAGTGACAGTTACATGACCTTTTTCAGGTGTGAGAGCATAGATGTAAAACGTAAGTTATTTCTTCAGTAAAAATTGTTGATCAAAACCACACTTGGAATAGTGACTGCTTATTTATCATACTTTCCCTGAAGAGCCTCAAAGTGTTATCAGTGAAAAGCCTGAGAAAGCTGTGTTGTCAAAAACTTGTGAGACTGAGAAAACATAATTGCTTCGTTATGTAAGAACGGTTTGTTGTAGCTTCTGTTGCCTTGCTGTCTAACAGAGACAATGCTTGTGGTTTGAGCTTCTTAGCTCAGCTTTGGCATTATGAATTGTTCACCAAAATATTTTTATTTACTTTTGTACGCATCTGACTTGAATAGTGTCATCAGATGAATGCTTGATTATCACACTCAGGGGTTTTAAAAGTCACTGAGCCCGAATCAGAGATTCCCCAAAGCGCTGCAACAAACAGTAACCAGCTGCAGCCACACACATACTCTGTTCCAACAGGACAAAAAACGAGTGCACATAAGCGTAAGGCCCTTTCAGCAGGTCACTACAAAAATCAAGAGTGTGTCATGAACAGTTATTGCCAGAAGAAGATGGGAGCAGGGATAGTAACTTTTCATCCATACGATCACACCCAAACAATGCCCGTTTCAGCAAAACGTGGTCTTGAGATTGGCACAAAGGAAATTTAGGTATATCTTGCAAGTTTATGCCAAAATGACATCCATACTGACTTAAGCTGTTCGGGAATTATTACTAGCCTCTAGCCTGTCTATGTACTTAGAATGAGGCACCCAATTCTTAACGGTTCCCTAGAAATTAATAGGATAATAATAATGTTTTGACTTCTAAAGATCTGTTGGTCCCAAGCTGAGAAAAAAAAAAAAGTTGCCAGCTCATATCTCTCCACGAGAATGAAAAATAACAAGGATGATGGCTCACCATCTGTTCAGCAGTTGATGTGGAGAGGTTGGAGGATCTCAGTCCAGTTCTTAGCAGATGTCTCTCTGCAGTATCTGTGCCCACTGAAGGTGTGCACTCCACTGTGTGCAGAACAAGACTCAACACCAGCACTGCCTACACATTGCTCTTGCACATGCACATCCAAGTCTCTCCTTGGAGGGGCAAATTCAATTTCAAACTGCCTAAACCCTCATGTCCTGCTGACACAAGAGCATTACAGTAATTGGGATCAAACTTGAGCCCCACAGCAGATTGTTCCAGGCTCCCACTGATGTGTGTCACACCCCTTTAATTGCCCATACCAAGGCACTAACAGGGAAAGCGCTCTAATATATTATTCCAATTTTAACAACCTATTAACACCACAGATGAGAATTTTTCTGCTGGATGCATTCTCTCACTCCAGTTACATGTTCCTTTGCTACATCTGTAAGCTGTGTCAACTTTTGAAATGTTTCAATTTCATTTTAGAAAGACAGTGCACCTGCAAATCTTAGCTCATACAGGGGTCTGCATTCAGAGCTTCACCAGTCTGCTGTCTACAGCAAATTGAAAAAAAGGCTGTTAATTTAAAACTACACCACAGGATATGCCTTCCAGATGAGTTACTTCATATTTGATTGAGCATTTGCTTTTCTCACCTACAAGGTTTTGATTGCCACTAATCTTGCTGGATGTAGTGTCCTGGATCAAACTGGCTCAGACTCCAGCACAGACTTTAGGCTTTGCAGGAAAACTCTGTGCTGGGAGGTGTGCTCTTAAACAGAGATACTTTTCCCTGGACTAATTTAACAGGCAAATGAAGCTCCCAGCTTCAGTCTTCCAGCCTTGGGGAGATCAGCAGGCCTGTGCAGATGTCCCTGGGGAACCTGCTGCTGTTCCTCCTGGAATACTCTGATGGGAGCTTGCTTTGTTCTCCCTTGTCATGTATTACAGCCAACCTAGAGGTGTGTGCAGTGGGGAAATGGTTCATCTTTGCCTTATGAGTGAACAGGGGAGAGCCAAAGGATGTCAAGGGAAGAATAGAAAAAATTGGCAATGTATCCTGTTTCTGAACAGAGAGGCAGCTCATACACAACCAGGAAGAGATAAGTCATAAGCTGTGGAAAGAGATAAAATGGAGAATGGATGGGAACCACTGCTGTCCTTGAGTTACACAGCCTGGCTGGGGAACACAAGCAGCTCCTCTTCTTTGAGCATCCCATGAGCATCACTATCAACAGACACGTCTCAGAATCTACAAAATCTACCCTTTTCTTTCCCTCAGGTACAAAATTGGATTCCGTTAGTCTTGGAAAATGCACTGAGAAAAACTGGAAGTTCATGAGTCACGAGCAGCTCATGGCTGGAGGCATATCCTGAAGAATCACTATTGATTTTCTGTGTTCTCATACTCACCCCTAGGCATAATTTCTTGGCCCCTACCCAGGGACAGGATGCTGAGCCAGATGGACCTTTACTCTGAGCAAATGTGGCCTTTCTGATGTTCTCGTGTAAAGCATGACAAACTGGTACTTACAAAAAGCAGTAAAATTTTTAATTTACTGCTGACAAAAGCATCAGTTTAATATCCATTATCTCCACCATTAAAAGTCCTGGTACATTCTTCTTGTTTTGTAATGAAAACAATAAAAGCAAAAATACTCAGAGATGGGCTATTTACTAGTTCCCTCATCAGCTCTTGCTTCTAAATTTTCTGATTCTCTTCTAGTTTCTGAGATTAAAACCAAAAGGAAAGGTAAACTGATACTGCAATGAAGAGTCACCAGAAGGACAATTCCTGCAAAACTCAGTGAAAAGTTTGGAGAATAGCCTGGTCAGCCGCTTTCCTTGCATTGTACAATCTTATTGGGAACATGGATAGTCTGTCTTCCTCTGAGAACTCCATGAGGGTATCAAACCACAGAGAAATATGTCTACAATGGTTGGAAACATTGGTACACTCTTTTTTCCTAGAACAGTCCTGTACAATTAAAAGCTGCCACTTGAACACTGGTAGTTTCAATATTTGGGCATTTTTTAAGTTACTTTTTTGAGGAAAAACATACAAAGTTACATCCTCATTATTGCTTTGAAAGGAAATAAGTAATGAATGACAGGTACCTCACAAGGACAACTACCCAAGTCCAGAACAGACTAAGAATTTCCTGCTTGGGAATTTGATGGGTCACAGCACAGGATAATACAAGGCAGACAGCAGGCTAACCTCTTTAAGGAACAGTAAAATTACGTCCTCCCTCTCATCTCTGGGTTCATTGATTTCATAAACAGGTGGGACAACATTAAATTACAGCTTCAGTACTGACACTTGATAGAAGTGAGCACAAAGGCTGTGGGGCCCTGATCTCCCACTGGTGCCTGTGACACCACATGGATCATCTGTGTTCACATGAGAACAAGCACAGAAGGAAGTTTGCTTTGAAAGTCACAGCAGTGATTTGATGTCAGAACCTTGGGGCTGGCACTCAGCTCCATGCAATGCACCAATGCTCTGCCCTTTCAGCTGAAAATGCATCACTGAATCCCATTTCTTGCAGTGAATGATTCAATAGCTGCTGGTCCCTTGGCCTTAGATCACCTGGTGAGGAACCTACTCTGGAGCTCACTGAGTGAGCTGTTGGAGCTGTGTGCTGGGATTGCTCAGAGAACACCTTACCTGAGGGATAAATAACAAATTTGTTTGTGCATAGATCCTTTAAGGAGAACTGGTTGCGTGACCTTGAAAGGTCTCCTTACGTTTGATGTCTTATAACTTGGACAGTGTTCAGTGACATGAACCCGTCCTTCCTATGTTGGCCAAGTTTGGATTAGTTTTGAAGGTTTGTCCAAAATGGAAGGCTATTAAAAATATATATATTTAGTCCAAATTACTGGACCTTTTTTTTGCCTCTGAAAAGTTCTTGCATTCTTAAAAGGAATGCTTGCATTCTTAAAAGGATTTACTGCAGTAAGAGCAAACCCATCATTAGCTCCAAAGAGAATAACGTTTCATTGTCCAAGTAAAATGTGTTGGTTTGTAATACTGCAGTTTTGTTTTCCTTAACAAGGATGCAGGTACTAAATTATTGAATTCAGCTCTACTTTCTTCACCTAAACACAGATACTCATCAAGTATTTTCCTCAGGACTGTTCAGTAGAGTTCATTCATGAAAAACAAAATGTAAATCTTTTTACAGGTTTGCTACTTGGAGGAGGCTTTTGTAAAGACACTTTTAGAAAAGCATTTGTTTTTCCAACTCCGAAATATAAGCTAATAATTGCCATTTTTGAAATGAAAACCCAGTTGATAATGTTAAAAATTAACCATTTTCACACTTTTCCAAAACAATGCTTGATAATATGAAAATGCCACAAGGCAGTTTTCATTTTGAAGCTGTTCACTTTCTTCTTTGCTTTAAAGACACTGACCAAATTTTAAATTTTATTTGGCTTCTGTGTAAGGTCCTCCTCACAGAAAACCACATCATCTCCTGAGTTTACCCAGATAAAGTTGTGAGCAGAGCTTTCCCTTCCATTACAGGAGAGCAAACCTGATCCTGCAAAAGCAAGCAGAATCCTCTCTGCATTACTACTAAACTGCACTTTAGAGTACTTGTAAAAACACATTCTCCTAGCCAGGCAGTCACATCAGAAACAGCTGTGGGTCATGCCAAGTACTGCTAGAGAGATAAATTAATCTTCTCTCGTAAAATCCCTCAGAAGACAACCACAACTCCCAATTAAAAAAAAAAAATATTAGTACTTTTGGTTTTGGGGACTGAGCCAATTAATATTTAAAAAGCAGATGGGTCTCAGCTTGGTCCTTTTAATGTAACTTGGATGTATTCTGTTGAGCAAATGCCTAATAACTTTGTGGGTGTTTGCTTGGAAATGGCATTTAGTTCAAACACTGCTTCAGTATATGTACTTTAAAGGGTCAAGCAGAGCTGCTAATTTGAAAGAGAAGGAAACTCAAATGCTTCATTTGGTCATTTAGAAAAGGTGGAACTTAGAGAAGAGTAAGACTAGAGTGGTAAATAAGACTCAAGAATGTGACAGACAGCAGAGCTTGTGCACAGATGTACACAAAGAGGTACCTGATGTGCAAATGGTTGCTCACATTTTTAAGTTATGTTAGAATGAGACCTGCTGGCTCCTGAGTTATCTGTAAGGACAAAGTGAAGAGCATTTCACAGAATCAATTAGGTTGGGAAAACCTCTGCAATGAAGTCCAGGCTATGACCAAACATCACCTGGTCAACCAGACCATTGCCCCAAGTCCTTTTGTTAAAGGCCTCCAGGGACAGTGACTGCATTGCCTGTGCTGTTGAAGAAATACTCTCCTGAACTGTCACCCTGTGAAGTTCACTTTGTGCCATTAGAATAATTAATCTGCCATAGAGGAGGTTCCTGGATGGAGAGTTCACACTTGGATTCAGTTTTTAGGTGCACATAGCCATGATCCAGAGCTCCAATTCAATCTCAAACCTAGTTTAGCATGACAGTGGGCAAAAACCTTCAATTGTTTCAGAGCATCCAAGCGAGAAAACCAAAACCCTGACAGTGATGCAGCATTGCTCAGTCAGAAGTGGGTCAATACAGAGAGGCCTTGCAGCAGAGACCTTTGTGTTCCTTACACTGAACCTCCTTTACACTGTCCAGGTATTTCTGGCTGGGTACAGATTTCAGAAGGCAACTTTACACGAAAGGAAATGAGAGGGTAATTTCCATCTTGATACAAATACCAGCTGCAAGTCAGTTTTCACCCTCCCTTAGATCAGCCCCACTGAGAGATTCAGTTGTGATGCTGCAGCTCCCCTTTGCTCATGACAACGCTGTGGAAAACACTGGCCTCACCTTCTCCACACTGCCTGAGCAATACAACAAACATGGAATGTTTTGACAGCATCTCCTCTGAACTCTGGAAACAGGGTTTGCTGGAAACACCTTAAAAAGCAAGTTGGAATTCTGAGTTTACAGAAGGGATTCTTACTCAGTTTATCTGTTCTACATACTTTTGTAAATCTTATCTTTACTAATGAAGCAGCAAGCACAGGGGACTGAGCTGGATTTTGTCCTGTCCCTGGCACCACCAGCAGAACTGTCAGCTCAGCACTATTTGTAGATTTTCTTTTGCTTGGCTGATGTGAGAGACAACGCATTTCTTGGGCAGAGGATGGGTCAGATTCTCTGCTGCAATACAGACTCAGGGATTTCAAAGTGAATGTTATGGCACAGTCATGCTTCAAAAGCAATGGTGAGCTTCTGTACTCTTTCTACTCAATGCTTTTCAGAGTAAGTCCTTGATTTTTCAATCTTAAAAGACAATTGCCAGCGCTATGGAACCAAATTTCTCACTAATGTAGTTTGAAGCAGCATCAATTTATATATACTACAGGAGATGAAACTCTTTTTAAGAGTCCTGCTGATTTTTATCTATTATTTTCTTTTAGGCTTCTTACAGAATTATTTTTAGTTAGCATTTAAACAGAATTTCCTGCTCTCTAGAGGAAACCCCAGCCTGACAAAAGGCTGTCAGGATCTCACCTAGCACCTTTCAGTATGGAAATCAAGCTGGCTGCATTTTGGAAGTAGTTACTGATTTTATTAAATAAGCTTATGGAGCTCTAGCAGGCCTGCCAATTGACCACATGCTTTCAGATGTTTTTGGCAAACACGGTTTGATTTTCAGTTCCTTTACCAGATTTTTCCATTATCTCCTTTGACACATCAGCTTCTTAGCACACACATATCTCTATTGATCACAGATTAGGAGCTTTTCTTTTGAAGGTTCATACACATACATCCCTTCTCTCCTTTCCAGGACACTCATTTTTGTTAATTTCTCCTTTAAACCCTGATGGGAAAATGGGACCAGCTCTGTGTTTGCCCTCTCTCACTGCCTGATTCACAGCACAGTCAGACATGGCAGTAATGTAACACAGGACAATTTACATCCCATATTGGAACAGCTATTGCAGTGACTTACAGCATAGGGAGAACTGTAAAAGGCTTCTCACCTGTAGCTATCACACAGATCAATTTATGCAGGAACACATCCTGAAGCCAAGCATAGGATAGTCTAAATCAGAGATGCCAAGGATGAGGCCTCTTCGCAATTCAGTGCACCCTCAGCTACATCCAGAATCAGTGGTAGTTGCAGATATGCTGTAGATGCATAAATCTCCCTCAGGAAAAATCGGATATGGAAGAAAATCTCTCAGGCTGCCAGCAATGAAGGATCTTCCCTTAAAATATAATACCAGTCACCTTAAAAACTTACATTTTGGGGAGACTTTGGAAGGAGAGTGGAGGCAGATACACCTTCTGCAATCATAAGTAAATGTCAAGATGTTGAACAGGAGATCTGCAGTGTGAGGTTTGTCACAGTGCTCAGAGCTGATTCTAGATAAGTTTTGAAGGGAATTCAGGGTCTGTATTTGCAGAGAAGCTGAGGCTGAGCTATAACAGCCAGTGCCAGGATAAACAGCTGAGACTACAACTCTGACTTCCAGTTCTGATTTTGCCTTATAGAACACTTTGCCTGTCATCATTCCCAATGCCATTAACAGCCACAAGGAGAGGGTTTACAGCAAAAATGAGAACACTTTTTCCTTTTCTGTTTTATGTGTTAATGTGGCATTAAAAAAGAAAAAAGAAACAAGGAAAGATATAAAAGTAAGAAAGAAATAATACTGCCATTCTGAAGACATTTTAATTCAGTGTCAACCTGGCAGCTATGAAAAAAGGGGTCTTTGGAAGCTGCCACCACCACCTATAATGTTTCACAATGGATTTAACACAATGCCTCTCCAGGTATAAAGAAGCAAATGGCACCAGTCCTGAGGAAAAAAAAAAAAAAAAAAAACAAAAAAAAGCTTTGATATTATTTCAGAAGGAGGAAGAAGGTTAAGCAGAACATTGGTATTCATGTCCCATCCTCCTTTCTTCACCTCTTCTTTCCCATGATGACTTAGGGTATTTTATATACAACAAGCCCACTATTTACATTAAGGAAAAAACACAGCCTACCTGCTAGATAGCAAACATATCCCATATTTCAGAAGAGCAATAATGTGGGAAATGACTTATCATGTGTGATTCAGTCTTGTGTTCCAATATGCATATTGGCATCACCACAATCATCACTTCAGTGAACACAGTTAGCACAGAGGATCACAGATTTAGCTGCAAAACACAGCTTTTAGGCACAGTGTTGCATAATGAACTCCCCAGGCCCAAGAAATACATTGGGACAGACCCTCAGAAACCAGCTCTGCAAGAGTTTATAATGCAAAGGAAAAACCTGGGGCTCAGGCACCTGAGTTGGCAGATGCACCAAAGTTCAGCACTGGCCTCTGCAGTCTCCAGCTGCTCTGTGGTGCAGCAGCAGGATGGACTGAGGAGGAGGTCTTGGGGTCACCCTGCTGTGCTGCAGGCTAGGCACAGGTAAGCTAGGCATGTTCTGGGGTCAGGCAAGGCTAGCAGGTGAGCTGCCCAGCTCACACATTCATTAATGACATCTCCCCATGTCAAAAGCCCCTGTGGGGAGCATTAAACAAGAAGGGATAGAAATGAAGCCCAAGGCTGCACACACCATGCTTTGTGAGAGCCTAGGACACCTTTTTCTCACTGCCATCCCACTGCTACTAAAAGAACAACCTGTTCATTGATGGTTATGTACCAGGTAAGCTGCCTTTCATAGTTTCTCCCCCAGGGTGATACGGTTCATGCTCTTCCTCCCCTCATTTCCCCGTCTCCTCTGTGCTGGAGTCCTGCTCCTCTTCTCTGACAAAGGGGACTGTACACCCACAGCAAGCAGTGCCATACCCGTTGGGCCTGCTGTTGCTAAGAGACAGAGAGATCCTACCCACTCAAATTCCCCTACAAATCCCAATATTCCTCCTATTGCTACTCTCCAGCCCTATTGAGATACTGTTGATGCAACCTTGGTATCCAGCAGATCCATATGGGTTTTATGGGACATTTTCTCCCACTGACCAGCACTACTGAGAAAGTCCCAAAATATGATACTACAGTAGACAGCATGTCACTGGGGAATAAGCACAGATACAGATGCAAACTACTCTTGTGGGAAACCACCAAGGCCAGAGGAGGTCAGAGATCTTGCCTAGATCTAAAAGACACATGTAGATCAAGACAGGTTGACAAAAATATGCTTGGAAAGCCAAGCTAAAAGTGGGGCATTTTTGCAGCATATACAGCAACTGGCAGAGCACAGGACTGGACTGCTCTACTGGATAAAGTCTCTCCAAATGTTACTGTTTATGATTTTATTTCTGTGTTCAGATTGATTTCCCCCATTCCCCCTAGAATGCAGAGGAGTTTACTCTGACAATACTTCTGGCAGGAATCTTTCTCAAGCTTACAGAAAGGCTAGCAAACACCAAACAATAACAAATCTTATTGAGAAAGGAAAAATATGGGGTAAATTTTTAAAATTCCTCTGAAGTATTGCCATGTTGCTAGGCTGACAGAGTTATCAAATCACTTCAGTCCCTGGCAGTTGTGACAGACTTTTGCAGACTTGTTATAGTTCAGAATTTCAAGGCCTGTTTGCTGCCCATGTCTTTCAGGCACACCACTTGGAACTGGCTGGATTCTTAATTCTCCATTATATTGGAGACACCAATGAGTATGTATGGAGGGAGTTCAGCCATCACATCAAAACCATGGAAATTTGCCAGTGAGTGATGTCATGACACCTTTGTATGTGCACAGAAATCCCTTAGGCTGGAAAGCTTCCCCAGCTGAACAGGAAGCATAAGGACAGTAGATTATGGAGACCGAGAGAAGACTATGAAAAAAAAATTCAAGGTTATGAACTGGCCAAAGAGCTTCAGATTAATTTTACAGAGAGAGTAGAGCTTGAGGTACAGCAGCAAACAACTTCAGAAGTGTCCATGGGAATGCTGTTAGTTAATAAAGGGAGCAAAGGTTTGGGACCAAGCTGTAGGAAACTGGGGCTTCTGTTCCACCTTTACAAGCTGAACTTTCCATTCATAAGCAAGACAGACAGACAAATATGTCACCCTAAGAAAGGCACAACTAGATGGCAAACTAGCCATCTGCTTGTGCCTTTGTCAACAGGGCTGAAAAGCCTCACTCACTCTCAGATCACCTCTCTTCATATAGATATTTATGCAAAGTGATCAAATCTTCTGTTGATCTTCCCACGGAGGCATGTTTTCCACACTTAGATATTTTGAAAGAGGTTTTAAGGATTTCTAGCATTAAATAAATCTGTTTTGGAAAGAAAAAGGTAACACCTCGAAGTTTACAATAACAAGTATTCCTTTTCTGTGTGCTGGAAGGCAGTTTGGGATCAAAATCCCTTGCAGACAACCTGAGGTGAACACAAACTTCCGAAGAGAGACAAAAATCAGAAGTGTACAGGAAGCTGATGGGCAAAGCAGCAAGTGGAGGCTGACAGAACTACTGCTCCCTCTGACAAAGAAGAATTACAGATAGCTGAGAACATGACATGTTTGAGGGGACAGCTCTTCTGCAGAGGAGAAAGGCAAATTATACACAGAAGAAGCAGACATGGATAAAACAAGTTTTCTGTCCAAAGTTTATAAAGAATGGGGAATGTGGAGAAGATGCCAAGAACAGCCATACATTTTCGGGAAGAAAGCAGAAATATTCAGAAATTGAGATAATGCCAGAAATCGTTATAAAATTTTTTAGAATGTCACAAGGCTGACAAAACATCAGGGCCAGATGGGATCTGTCTCAGAAAAATCAAGCAATTAACTAAAAAAAATTCCAAAAACACAAAAACAAGCCAAAAAAGCCCCACCCCAAACCAAAAACACAGAAACACACACACACAAAAATACAGCAGCATATGATTCAAAGGAGTGAAGTCCATCATACTTCACCCCAGCCACTTTCACATGGACAACAGAGTGAAATAGGCCCTGCCTGAATTCAGTAAAAGCCATGTTGAATGTGCCACAAGAAGGTAAAACTCCTGAGGATACAGCTCCTTACAGGGAAAAACTTCACAGATTTGCAGCCCTTTGCAGCCACCTGCAAGGTATCCATCTCAAAAGGCAGCAAACACCTTTGGGGAAAGCTGCTGTCCACAGCACTTTGTGTTGCTGCTGAATTAGAGGGATGGGGACACTCTTCTGGGATGAGAATGTTAAAAACCAACCAGAGAGACCAGAAGTGAACAGGACCTGGTGGGCTGGGGAGGTGCTGGTGCATAGTGAGGTCTATGAGGAACCAAAACCCAGGAAAAACCCCACAGCTTCAGTTCCACAGCGAGAGGGTGGGCACAGAACAGAAGCGTTAATTAAGGACACACAGGAACAACTCAGGAAATTATGACTTCATTAACGATAATGACTAAATGGAGAATCACACTTAAAGCTGTTGGGAATGGGTTTTCCAGTTTAATTGGGCATTTGAAATGCTCTTTTAAATGCAGTGACATCTAACAGAGAAGTCTGTTCAGTGCAGAAGCAGACTGGGGAAAAGTTTCCCAAGCAACCAGAGTAAGGGTTTCACAAGAGGAATGTGCACTGGCCTTGCAGCTAAGCCACCAGAATGCTTAGGGTGAGATCATGTAATTGAATCTCTCAGTCTCTGGTGACATGGCTGGACAGTTCCCTACAACCATATCAATGATAAGTATTCCAGTTGCCTCAGCCAGCATTCCTATTGAGCCCAAGAGAATCAGACGCTGCAGTGAAATTTTTGCCAGCTTTTTGTGACACAAAGCCCAGTGCAGATTTCCTCAGTGAAGAGCCCTAGGCCTCCTCTAGCACAGAAAATCATTTTGGGATGGAAAGCACCATTGAAAACTGCAATCGCCCTGAAATAAAGTGGTTCAGATTGAATTAGGCAGTTTTGTTCAAGGGTAGAAAGCTGCAGGCTGTCCTCTCTCCCTCAGCCTTTGAAAACCAAAAGCAGTTATGGTAGTCTTTCCCTGAGCTCACCATAGTCCTCTCTCCAGCATCTATCTAGCTGCTACCCCTTTTTGCCTAAGAAACCCAGAAATTGAATAATTTCCACCACAAACACCCCTTTCAGGATATTGGGAATACTTCCTGCCCAGTCCCCATTGCACTTGACTCATCTCTTTAAATCAATGTCCCAGGTATAGGCGTCCTGTGGGCGAGAATAACTCACAAGATCAGCAAATTCAACATTAATCCCATTCGAGATTAAAAGGAATTTAAGCAGGTGTTCTTCTATGCCAAAAAGCAATTTAAAGTAATCTTCCAGCTCTGGCAGGAGAAATAAAAAAGAAGTAGATGAATCTCAGGAAGAAAATAAATATAGCTTAGCAGGCAGTGGTTTAAACTGATAACACATTGATAGCACAAGAAGTCTTTTGCAGCTGGATGAATCGCCAAAACAACTGAACCAGCCTCCTCCCCACGTGGCCTTGCTTGAGTCCACTTACAACAGGACTTTCAGTCCCCATGCACACTGCTAATGTCAGCTCCCACTGCCTGAGCAGCAGCTTCTGTCATTATTGCCTTCCTGATTATGACAACCTTCACTTTTACCTTCACAACTCTTGCCAACATTAGTTGGATGCATTAAGCTTTGAGTGAAGATGTGTAATTTTTTCTTTTGCTGAACAAGCTTAAAAATACCATTTTTCTCCCATTTTAATTCCTAATAGCTATAGAACACTGCTGCAATCTGTTGTATGTCAGTGCAGCATTTGCAAAACGAGCGAGTACAGTCGCAGAAAATTAAGTCCCCTACTTGCTCATAAGGGAGAGAAAGAATTGGCAGCAGATAAAGTTCATGTTGCAATGAATACTTGACGGTGCATATCTTAAACTTCTCCCCCTTGAACATAAGAAGAGGCTTCCCCTTTGGCTCACAGGATGCCCTCTCACCGAGTCCCATCCCCACTGGAAAGCTGGGAGTCCAGTGGGTTATATCATAAACCCCCTGAAATTCTTACACATCACTAACTGTCAGTGATCTCAAGAAAGCATTCCTCAGGCAAAACCCTTTTGCCTTTTCTCAGCAAGTCTTCTTGAAAATATTAAACTCCTGCTGTGGATATCTACACCTTGGAACAGACTAGAGACCTACTGCTGTCCCACAAAGGGCTGGACAAAACCTCCAGCATGGACCAGAGCCCAGGCAGGCATGCTAAAAAGAACATAAAACACGTTCTATTCCATGCATAACACTCCCCATCCCACTGGGAACTCCTGAGCTATCCAGCAGTGCTTGTGGCTTACACCTCAACTGATGTGACCTGTGTCACAAGAGCTGCTGATTTCCATCCAACTGAGACTACAAAGTTACGGGCAACTGCAGCAGAGAAACAAAGACTGAATGAGTCACTCTTCCGGACCTTTAATTAATTTTTATTATTGGTCCCTCCAGAGAAGAGGTAGAACAGTACAATGAAGAGAAGTCTTTTCCACTGTTCCTGTGTGGGTAAATTTGATTCCTCACAGCTGTCAAACAGATGGGTACCTTTCTCCAGGATCAAAATTTATGCCTGCTGGTAAACCAGCCTCTGTCACCACCACGATTCAAGCAAATCCCAAGAAAGGGGAGCAGCACATGCTTTTCTATTACTCAGTTTTCTGAAAGGGCTGTGTTACAATACATAACATTTAATCCTGTCTGAACTAGCTTTTCTTGAGAAGTCAAAAGTACTATGTAAGAGGCAAAAAATTTGATCTAAAGAGCAATTTCATTTAAGGCAGAGATGACAGCTTTGCAGCAGTTTATCTGATAGACTGCTGTGGTTCTCAAGCCACAGAACATCATTTGCCTCCCTCAGACTTAATCTGAGAAAAACAGACTGTGTGCAAAAAGCTCCCATCTCATCTCACACTCCTACTAGAAAACATGTCCAAGAATGACCTTAGGGGGGCCAATCCAAGTGTAAAATGAAGGGAATCTCATCTGTCCAAACACTGCCTTAAGTTGTAACTCAGTCATGCTAAAGCCCCTAAATCCACTCAGCAATCCATTCCCACTTACCTTTCAGGACTGTTTAATCTTTCAGGTGCCTAAATTTAAAGATGCTTCATTACATAGACAAATTATTTCCCTCTCACATAATTGCAGTTGCCTCCTGCTGCTCATTAGTGCTCCTCTATGAATAGTGGTGTTTCTCTGTCACCTGCAGTTCTGCTGTGATTTACTTTAGGCTTTTGAATCCTTCCTGTGTCCTTCAGAGTAGCCATGACCAGAGCACGATGGTAACAGCACTCAGCTTTTAAATTATAGTCTCTGGCAAAATATACTCACTCAGGAAAACAAACACAAACAGATGCTTGGTTCTACTTTGCACAAAGTGTACTAAACCATTAGATGCTTGTCCTCCAAAGAGGGAAAAGCAGAAAGGATGTCAAATGGATGAAGATATCTAATTTTCCCTACAGGTTTCTCCTAAACTTAACCATAGAAACAAATGCTCAACTTAAGCAGACTTGATCATTCTGGGAGACTGAAGAATCTGCCTCTCCATAGCTGGAACACAGAACTTACATAGTTGTATAAGGAAACTGGATTTTTTTTGGGTGAGGCTAAAAGTTCTTGAAGGAACAGGGTCTCATCTTGGTCTTCAGCAGCAATTTGGCTGTGTTGGAATGAGGCTGGTACCAGAAGCTACAGGACAAGGCTGAAAGAAAAAAATGGATCAGCACGTGGAGACACTGTGTTTGGCAAGGAGATGCCTCTCAGTAGAAAAGAAGGTGGGGGGGAAGTAGGCTGTATTTTGTGAGCTGTAGGAATAAATTTGGAAAACACAAACATTTTATACCAGAAAGCCTTGGGCATTTCCAAGCACTACTGAACCATGGTATGAGAGGGCTGAATAATCCAAAATATTGAATGTCATGAGAGCTAACACCTAGAGACTTTGTACTGCCCACACTTACAAAAAGTGAATGCCCAGGAGCACCACATAATGCCTGTGATCAATAATTAGTTCATGTTTGGGAGGATTGATCAAATCAAAGAACACAATGAAGTGCATAGAATGCTAAATCAGTAACAAAGTGCTATGCTATGTAGCAAGGTAGAAAGTTTCACAGAGAAAGGTGCGGTAAAAGGGGGTAATGAAGCTACATCAAGTAAAAGAAGAAAAAGGGAATTTTTCAATAGTATAAGAGAGTCTCCATAAGCTTAAATGGGGATAGGACATTCAAGACTCTTTAAAAAATAACCTACAGCAAAACAAATGGCCAGTGCCACAAGATCACCCCTCGTCACAGTGGCAGCTGGTGTTCATAGTGTTTCTGATGTATTTACAGCCTTCCTGATGCTTTCCACAAGTATGCTTGTTTCAATGACAGAATAGAAATGAGGGGAAAAAATACAGGTAGCACAGAATTAATAGAGCAAGGACCTCTTTTCTTTATTATAGATTTTTGTGAGGGTTTGGAGATAAATTAAGATCTGTCTCTAAGTTTTGTCATTTTTGTCCATTCGCACCCAAAAGACTTAATGACAGAGAAGAGCAAAAGAAAGATTAAGACAAAGAACATTATTTCAGTATTAGAAAATTATCAGCAGGATAAAATTCAGAGCAAAGGACTTCCATTGGACAAGCAGTTGGTGTCAGGGGACAAGAAGAGTAGAAATTGATTCTAGTCAGGTTGGTTTCTTTATCTTACATGATGCAGCTGCCTGACACTGTTGATGGTTTCAGTAAAGGTTAACATCTTTGTTAACCTGTAACAGTCACAGGTAAGCTCCAGAATAAATCTCTGAGTCTGTAGAGATTGTTCTAGAGGTGTTGCCAAATCATTTGGACAAATTGAGACTGAAATTAAGCTTAAATCACACTACTTTAAAACAGCAACCCACAACTGAATTGCAGACAGACCCAAATCCAAAGCTGTGATGCAATAATCAATAGACTGAGCTCTAGATTTCCGTTCATATCTCACACTTCTTGGAAAAGTCTGACTGCAGGAAGACAAACTAGGGACTGGGGTCTCTGCTCTGCTTTCAGGGCAAGCATGAAATGACTCAAAATGGGGCAGGGGAATGTTTGTGCTTGCAGAATTGCTTTGGGCCTGTTCAGAATGTTTCTCTAGTGCCTATCCTCTTTCCTCACCTACCTTGTCATTGTTACAGTAAGTACAGATTTTCCTGACTATTTTCCCAGTTTCTTTGTTGGGAGATTTTATTTACTGTGGATTTTCACTCTCTGAACAGCACAGTTAACACTGGGTGAATTTAGGGGATATTACAGAGCCTGGTACACACTGGGGGCAGGTACACATGCGGCAACATGTAACAGTCCAAAACTGTTTGAAGAGAGAACAACTGCATGAACACCGAGCTGAGAAGAAAGAAAACCAGCTACATGCATTAAAACATGAAGACTCTTGTGACAAGATCCTTGTGTCTCCTGGAAATTACTGCAATTCATTTTGCACAAGGCTGTAAGCATGAAGGGATGCTTTAACTGAAGCCTGGAAAGGAAGGCAGGAGCCAGGGGAACAGATTTGTCCTGGAGTCCTAAGCATTTCTTGGTGATCTTGGTGCCATCACATATTTTCAAGACATAGCAGGACACAGCTGTAAATGCCAATACTAAAAGTCTTAAGCTAATAGAAATTTATGGAAACTAAGATTTCCTGTTGTTTTGATGCTCATGGAACAGAATAATAATAAATAAATAAATATGAAACTACTATTGTTCCCAGTAGAATCAATGCAGGATTTCCACCAGATTGGACACAAAGAATCCTTAAAAAAAAAACCAACAACCAAAAACACTAGTGGGAAGCCTTGTGTGTGCAGGACATACCCATGTACTATGTCAGCAATAAGTGTAGCTCTCATTTGCACCAGGCAAAGCTCACTGAGTCACAAACCCAGCCTCATGGGACTGTCTGACATTTGTCAGATGGAAGCAATTTATGAGGTCTCAGTGTCACAACAGTCTCAGGACTCCGTTCTGACATGGGCCACAAGCGGCACTTTAATAAGTCATTCCTCTGCACAGAGGTACATTTGTCTCTGTGAGGACACAGGGCTGTGCCAGCCCCAATTTCAGCTGGTGCAATGGGTTTCCTAGTGGCAGACATAACTCCAGCCTCCTGCACATGAATGAAATTAACTGATCTTTTCTGTTAGTAGAGCACTGTACTCCTTGAGCCAAACTCTGCTTTCAGTCACAGCATGTGAAACCTTGCTGGATTTACTCTGGCGCTCTGGAGTGCAGACTGCAGGGCTCCTCCTGTCCCTCTGGGACTGTTAGTGAGCAGCAGCTCTGCTTGGCTCCTCATTGTCTTTGTTAATAACACTTCCAATGACTTGTGTTTGCATTTATTTTTGTATCTCTTAACATACTTGCAAGACACTCAAGGCTGCTTTGGAAGGAACCCAAGCTCAGGACTGGGGTATATTTAAAATAGATGGACCCCTGGTTGCTGTAGATATGTCATTGGCATTCATTCAGTTTGCAGGAGTCTTTTTCTCCCTTTCCAAAGTCAGAGGCAGCCTTTGGTGTGCCCAGTCCTCAGAGCACTGTAACAGAGGAGCACCATCCTTTCCTTTTGCAGGATCACCAATTCTCCACTGAACAACTAGCTCTCCACAGGAACAGCACAAATACAGGGCAAACAGGGAAAGAAGAAAAGGTCATTCTACAGCTGCAGGGTAAACTAATACAACTATCTGATCTTAAGTTCCCTTTGGCCTGACAACACTTCTCTCATCGTTTAGTGTACAACTCAAAATGTCCATACCTCCAAAATGCTTGAGATACAGCTTATTTAGACTCTGTGGAAAACAGGGGAAAACTCCCATCGTAGAATCTCCTATGACAGCTCCTTGAAAGTCAGACAGTGACCATAACAAATCCCTTCTCATGTTCTCAGCTAGGATATCATTCTCCTCTGACTGGGTGTTTGGTGGCCGTGAGCCACATGCTGGAGTCCCTCAGGCCTGGTGGATATGAAATTCTCAGGATACTGATCAAAGCCCCAGCATCTACTTCCCACAGCAACACCCACATGCAGTGTAACCCACCACAAAGCCTTGGCAATAAGGCCACCACTATCAACCAGAAGGTCCAGCTCAAACCTGGTCATACTGAGACAAGGCTATTTCACACACAGGTTCTCTGTCCACGCCTGCTTACCAAGGAACAGACAACTACACTCCACTCTTTGCAAGGCTGGAGGAAGTCAGAGATCAGACTCTTCTGGTTTTAAGGGCTACAAGAGTGTGGAAGGCTCAACCATCTCCAGGATATCTTTGTTGCCACCTGGGCCAGCACCACCTACTCTTTCACCAGACATCCAGGAGATTCAGCTATCTCAGCTTCCTTTGTGCCTGCCCTTGACACTATTTGTCTTCAGCTTTGCAGTGCATCCTGTGGCACTTCTCCAGAGAGAAGTCTGGGGGAGAATGTGTTCCCACCCCTGTGTGTCAACATACTGCTGCTGTACTGGTGTGCCAGGTGCATTCCATGGTCTGAAACATCACTTTCAATTCAGGTTGTTTTTTCTTTTAAGCCATTTTTTGTCTCAACTGCCGAAAAATAAAGTCACAGATATATATACACACATAGCAGTTCTGTGAGCTGTTTTCATGCTGAGAAGTGAAATGAACATTTTAAAAGATCAAATCTGAGGAAATCTGAGTGTTCTCAGTACGCAGAAATATCACCACTTTTTATAAACGATAACCCTATTTTCATTAAAAAAAAAAAAAAAATCAGCCCTGGGCTGCATTTCCTTGCTTAGGTCCCAGCACACTTTTCCATGGATGCCTGTCTCTCCTGGCTGAAGCTGTCCAGCACAGCCTCCTGTCTCCCCAGGCAGAGAGTGCTCAGCACGAGCTGCTTTGCACGGCTGTCATGCAGCGCTTGGGGAGCCAGCGGCAGCCTCGGCAGAGTAATGCTGCCACCAATTCACTTGTTTAGAAAAGCTTGGGAATGTCACAACTTGTTACACGATGGCATCCTTAATATCCTCGGGAGGTAGTCATAACTTCTGCCTGAGGCGCCCGAGGACTTCCACGAGCACCGGCAGTGCAAAATTAATGATGCGGCTCAGTCTGGGAGTGGTGGCATTTTAATAGTGGGTAGAGGAAGCCTTACATACTGCCAGCTAATCTTGGAGAAGTAAATGAACAAAGTCACATTTGTCACAGGCTTTGAGATATTCCAAGGAAATGTTCCATAAAAGCCAACTCGTTATTAAGTATTTCTGACAAAATATTGTTTTAATTAATCTCCGTCTTTGGTTTTCTGTTTGGGCTACTCTCACAATGGCCTTTTGCTTGCTCTTACTGCAGGTAATGTGGGCTCAACCACACAATTTCCAGAACCTATAGAGAATTATGCCACTGCAAGTTATTGATTGCATTCCAACTTGGATTCTGCCTTGTACAGGCTCTAATTAATCCATATTCATACCATAAGGATTTCTCATCTGACTGTGGTTTGATCCACCAGCAGAGAAATACAGAGTCCATCTCAGTTACATCAGATCTTTCCAAGAGAAAGTGCAGCTCTCCAATAGCTTTGTGTCTAGGCAGTACAGGGGGCTAGGCTGTCATGAACCATTTTGATGGAAATAAATGTCACCATTAAAAAAAAACAAAACAAAACAAAAATCCAAAACAACAACAACAAAAAACCTAAACAAAACAACCAACCAAAACCCCAAAAATAACCCTCCCCAAAAAGCTGAATTAGTTAATGTATTTCAGAAACATATCTAAACTTTGTGCTTAAACAAAAAAGTCCTATGTGTTTAACCAAAAAGAGTCAGAAGATTTTTTTTGGATGAAATGCACTCAAAAGACAAGCCAAAGGATAAGAAAAGAATATAAAGAGATAAGATAAACAAAGAAAATCTGTAAAGATGAGAGAATTTACATGGGCTGTCTATGTTTTTGTGGTTTCAAGCCCAGTCAGTAGAAAACTAAAATAACGTAACCTAGGAAGAAGATTCTGCATTCCCCTCATTTAGTTTACCCAAGCTTTCGTTGTGCTAATTTGTACTCTAATCAATGAAACTGTTGAATAATACATTTGTCAGACAGTATTCAAGAGGCATAAATAAAGTAGTTCAAGGTTTCTCTTGGAACCTAAATTCTAGCAGGAATTTTTTTGATAAAACCGCAGCTTCAAAATGCACGGTAAGACACAGACCATCCCCTCTCTCATGCAAAGATCCTGTGTATGTGTGTCACACTTACATTTTATATCAGGATTAATGCCTTTAATATTTCCCCTGTTTTCTCTGCCGAATCCCATCTCCAGGAACAATTATTGTTTTCTGGTTTTTGGGCTTTTTTTAACCTAGACACGCTGAAGTTTTGTTGCCATTTCACCCACGGTACTCTGTGCTGAACAACCATCACCAGCCCTACAAAGCCATGTTTCTTCTCATGGCACCGAAGAACGAAGACACATTTTCACACCAAGCTGCGCTCAGCTCTCCGGGGACAGAGTTTTCTTCGCCTTCCAATTCCTGTAGCTCCCCTCCCTCTTCCTCCTCCACCGCAGCGATTTTTCTAACAACAAACGCGTGTGGGTTTAATTTACACCTTTCCTTACACCTTCTGTTTTTAAGGGCGCGCGGGGCACGATCTTCCACCGCTTGTGCGCTTCCTCATACGGAATTCTTTTCCCTATTGCAGAGGGGAAGGGGACAGCGCCTTGCCCTGTCTCTGTCCCTGCCCGGCGGGACGAGGCTGCTGCTGGGGAGCGCTCCGGGGAGCG
>VWZU01008479.1:1531177-1582171 GCA_013397095.1 Sterrhoptilus dennistouni | reverse complement strand
AGAACTGGGATTTCAGACAGAGAAGCGAAGCCCGCAGTGACCGCATCACTCGCTAGAGACGAGCTGTCAGAGCCCACCGCCCCGGGTTTTCTAAGGAGACCCCTGGAAAAGGTTAGAACCCTTGTCCAGGGAAACTGGAGAGTCACCGTTTCTCAACATAAAGTCTCTGGTGTGCTCAGGTCCCTAAGATACGGCTGCATCCTTTCTGTATTTCCTTTCCTCCACTTGAATTAGGAATTGCTTACTGCAAGAGGAGCTTAAGAGTTTGAGCACTACTGGAATACAAGGCTAAATACAAACATTCTAGCTGAGAGCAAAATAACCACATTTATAAAAAAAAAAAAACCAAACAAAACCAAACCCAGACAAAATGATCTATAACTTCTTAATTCATACCTCAAATCTCTCACAGTCCATTTCTGGCTGCTGTTTCTGTTACTGTGGCCACCACAGAAGCTTTCCTTGTGATATGGGAGTATCCTCCACCCTAGCTCTGCTTTTAAAGAGCTACTGCCTGCCTTTAATTGCTTCATGGGCTTCAGGTGGCTTAATTCTTTAACAAATCTGGAATTCTTAAAGTTCTGATTGAAGTACTACCCAAGTATGAGTGGGACAGTGTGTGTGACATGTAGAAGCCAATGCTATTCTCGAGTGCTTGCTCTCAACCTGAGGATGTATTCCAGAGGAAAACTTGCACCTTTTGCAATACCTCTGAGTTTTCCTGTGGAAGGACTGGTATGTTGTGTGCTTCCAGATGCAATCCATCGTGCTTGGGTGTGTTGTTTTCACATCCCTTGCCTGCAGCCACCTGAAGAACCTCAAGTGATGAATCTAAGACAAACTCTGGAGTTGAGTTCTGTCACGGGGCTTTAGGTTTCCTGGGGCTTAGTTTCCCACTTTGGAGAGAGAAGTTCAAAACCAGAGTTTTCAAAGCGAGTGTTGTTTTCTGTTGGCATTGAAGACAACACATCTTCACTGTAGAGGTACAGGAAAAATCCTGACTTACCACATCCTTTTCCTTACCCAAATTATCTGACACTTCACATAGCACACTAGAAGACCCTTGGTGTTCTCTCTTCACCCCAGTAGGGCAGATGCCCATAAGCCATTCTCATGTTGGAATTGGCTTGAGGTGTGGTTCTCTGCCTGGAGTTCCTCCTGGGTGCTGCTGTGGGTCTGCTGGGGGCAGCCAGTGTTGTGCCTTCCCTCCTGCAGAAGGTGCCCAAGGCAGGGCAGCAGACAGAGCTGCCTTCCTCAAGGTGAGTGTCCAGGCTCCCAGCCTGTGCTGGTTGAAAGCTTGGGAGTTGAATCTGGACTGTGCAGCTGTGTTGGTTGTGTAACCACTGACAGGCTGCACCAGCACAAAATGGTTTTAAATCCTATTTTTAATTCTGTTTGGTTTTTTTTAAACGGGCAGAGATTTTTAAAAAATCTGTTTGCCCTTTGATGCACTGATTTCAGCGGTATGATCCGGCTGGCTGTGCCACTGTTTCTCCTGGTACCCTGTTGGAAAAGTAGCAAACCAAACAAACTACAAATGAAAAGGAATCCTTCCCTGTGGCATCCCCACAGCCTGGCAAAATGCAGTGTTTTAGAGATGCATCCCAAGCTCAGTATGCAAAGCATGGCACTCAGTTTGTACATAAGTGAACCATTCTGTTAATGAAGCTGCTAATGTCACATGAATTTTGAGAGAAAACTCAGTCTGAGATGACACACCTGACTAGAATACAGCTATTTACAATCTCAGCCATATCCTGTCATGTATCACATAGCCCACACACGAGGGGAAACAGGAGGATCACAAATCTACTGGCAGGAATGTTCAAGGTAAAAAGAGATTTTGTGTCATTGTTGTGCTTCAGCCATCTCAATGAGCTGAGCAACGCTTGTAAAATAGATAAAATTTGGAGTGGTGTGAAGTATTCACGTCAAGGATGTGAGCCTGCTCCCTGTGAAGTAAATGGCAAAATTCCCATAAATTCTTGTAGTCCAGATTGATAACGTGTTAAAATGATGTTTCACAGGCTCCCTGTATATTTCTGCCGTCTTAGTTGGAGAGTGTGACTGTGTTTGGGTGTTAATGGAAGTCCTCTATTTCTCACTCCCTAAATTCCCCCCTCATCTGTTTTGCATGTAGCTGTCATTTGTGTGTAGACTCTGCAGTGCAATTGCAAAGAAGGGTCAGAGACCACCGGAGTAGACAAGAAAATGTGCAACATTGAATAAACCAAATTTTCCATTGCTTGGAGACTGGTACATCTGAGGTTTGCATTAGTGCCCCATGCCTCAAAGCAGTGATGTCCAAATAGAAATTGCACTCTGGTGCAGGCTTCCAAATCCTTGGGCAGTCTCTCACCATCTGAAGCCTCTATTTTTTAGTTAAATGATCTTTCCTCTGTTACGGAAGTCATCTGTGAGGGTGAAAAATGAGAAATTCAAATATCTGGTTTATTTTTCCTTTGTGCTATTTATGTTTTGCAGTAGTACTCTATTTGGACAGCAGAAGTAACACTTTCTCTTTGTTTACAGTCAGTTTATTATTTTCAGTTGGTTAATATTCAGAGTTTTATGTAATAACTCAGAACCGCAGGTTTTACGATGTGTTGTAAACTCGGTTTTAACTACTCATTCCATACATGTTACAAAAGATGGAGTTCATAGTAATGTTTTCATACCCAGGGGATATGTTAACTTCTGCCTTGCCAAAACTTACAATTCTGACCAAATGCAGTGTAAAAAAAAAATAATCTTGATTAGTCCATCTACTTGTGATCAGTTTTGCCGAATAGCCTTGAAATGACACGTTCCTTCCATTCGCTGGGACAGGTGTGACCACTTGGAAATGTTCTGGATCAGTTTACCATGCTCCAGTGCAGTATTTCTCATCTGTGTCCAGCAGGGCTATAGGGCTGATCTGCAATGAAGGTGTCCCAAGCTCGGGGAGCGGTGAGAGCCTGCAGATGGCAAAGGGAGGGAGAGGGGCTGGCCGTGCCCTTTAGCTGGCAGACGGTGTTCTCCTGGAGCTGCCGTGTGCCAGCCAGCGTGGGAGAAGATCTGGCTCCTTGTCATTCCCGGAGCTGATACATGGGAATCTTGCCCTCCTTCCTCTCTGCTCTTCCTTCTCTCGACATCCCGTGTGTGGGAGGGGGTAAATGAAGGGAGGGGGGGAACTTGAGGAAAATGTGAGAAGTGAGTGAAATTATCTGAAAGTCTGAGGTATTCTCCAAGATTAATCCCTCCTGTCAGGGAGGGGGTGGGCTTTTGGATCCCAGCCTGCCTTGTACGTGTCTACTATTTTTATGCGGGGAGTAATTGAAATACGTAGCATAAAATTATGTTAACGCAGGACAGGAGAGCAGCCACCCATGTGCCACCCAATAGCCCGTGGAGGAGTTCAGGAGTGACAGCCTCTCACAGCAGCTACAGAAAGAGGGGGTGATTCCCAGCCCACTGAACTTTTCTCTTCCACGGTTCCACAGAGCAGCTCTCCTGTTCCCGAGCGTGTCAGCTCTGTATCACGAGTCTTCTGCCATCTGTGTATTCAGTCTTGATAGAGTTCAAGCACTGCACCTTCAGCTCCATGAATGTGGCTTTAATATTCGATTTATAGAAGCCAAGCATCTTCTCATTAGGAACCTCAAGGCTCTCCTGAGCAGAATGAGCTCTCCAAAGAGCTGAACAGAAGTACAGAACACAGCACTCGAGAAAATTGAAGGGATAAGATCTGCATACAATTACCAGTACCCATTTTATTTTTGTAGCTGGAATGGTAAATGGATGCCTCAAGCAAACATCCATTGCCTTCATTATTGAAAAAAAGAATTTCAAGGAAAAATCACATTTTCTTATCTATGGTAGAGCAAACAGTGCAAAAAAGAAATTTGGGCTCTCAGACATATATGCATCAAAATCTCAAACTTCCTTTGGTATTTATGATCCTTTAATATTTTTTTTCTTTTAAATATCGAGTTTAAAGCAAACCAATGAGTCTGTGTGATTTACAAGCTCATTTGTGGAAAACAAATGAGTTTTTCTCATCTAAATGTGTTTTTTTTTTTTTAATTGTGTGAATTTGTGTTTGTGAACTTTACTGCTGCAGTTTTTTAGCTAACATTGCCTTTCAGCCTGTGGTGCTGGTAGAGTGCAGAAACAAGCTGTTTGTTCATGGGAGCAAAATTAAACAAAGCAAACCTATTGCCAGTAGACTTCACTCTGTCAGGTTTTGTATTCTCCACTGAAAAGGTCACAAAGTTCTTTATGGTGATTTGTGCTCGTGCAGGGTGGGAAATGAGACCTGCAATAAAATGTGTGCATCCAGATTTTACTGCTCCATTACTGGTACCAGTGGTATCAGCTGTAGATTATCCTCACAGTGAGGTAAAGTTGGGCACAAGAACAGCTGAATCTGAAGTTTCTGCACCTGCAGGTCTTTGTTCTTTTCAGTATGTAGAAGGCCATTAAATTCCTCTTTTATTTTCTTTCCTTTTTATAACAGAGATTTAAGTGAGAAAACTAATTGTATCATATAACTTACCTGGCAGATGGTATTGAGCAGTCATTCCACAATCTTACCACCACTGGGTAGTCTGGAATGTTTTTGTTCCGTGAAGTGCCTGGACCACCTAGGATGACAATCAATCCTGGAAAACTCAAAAGAGGTTCACAGGTAATTAGTGATCTGAATAAATACTGAAGTGTTTCAACTTTGTAGCTCCTTGATTGAGACAACTCCACCTAGTGTATCTGATCAGAAGAAAATGGGAAAAAAAGGTATTTCATCTGCTGAGGGTTCTGATGTGGCCCCTCAGTTTAATCCAGCATTGAATGGTGTGCTTTGCTGTATTTTAGGCAGAAAGCTGCTTTTTGCTTTGCCTGTACTTACCTGAATGCTTAATATATTCCTCTTCCTCCCCTTCCTGTGTGTAACACTGGGTTCCTTCCTTGAGTTTGTCTGCCCAGCCATGGTGGTCACACGTGTAGGTGCTGTCATACTCATCCTCCTCCTGTGCCCTCATTTACAAATGCAGTTATGGGCACACACAGCAAAAGCTCTCTGGTGCCTCGTTTGTGACCACAGCCTCAAGTCACAGTCCAAATATTTAGAACAGTTTCTGTCCTTGGGTTAGTTTTTGCTCTTCACTTGCTACAGTTGGTAGAAGTCAGCTGTTGAGCTCCACTTGCATTTAAAATGACTTTTTGGTTCATTTGGCTGTCAAGCTGTGCACTAACCCAGTGCTGCAACCTTTAAATTGCTGTCCATGCCAGACCAGCTAAAATGCAAACAAGTTTCTCTGCCTCCCTTGTGCCTTCTGTTTCCACCAAAATAGAAGACAAAAGAAATGGCCAGGGACATTTTTGTTCAGTGGTTTTTGTTCACTGGTGTTGTTGAAGTGGCTCTGTGGAGATATTCATTAGTTAATGAACACATAAGGAGACAGGGTTTGCTCAGCATCTTGTAATCTTGTTTGTCATTTAATGCAGTTTGCACAGATGTACTTGGAGATTAAAAGTGAAGGTGGGAGCAGACAGCAGAGAAGAGCTGTTAAATGGCCAAGTAAACCAGCTGAATTTTAAGGTGGATAGAAGGCTGTTCCAGACGAAGGATGTGACAGGGAGAGAAACAGAGAATCAAGTCCAGAAGGAGAGAAGTACATTTGCAGAGATTCAGTGAGAAGGCAAAAGAACTGAAACTTCTTGCAGCAAGGGAGAAAATGAGTGAAAGGATTTGAAGATAAAAGTAACTTGGATGAGGAGAGTGCTTTTGATAGGTGAATTTTTCCTAGTCTGGATAGCAGGAAGGAAGAGAATTTTCTCCTGCTCTGAATCAGTGGGTGTTGGAGAGATTTACAAAACTTGATAAAGCACCATTGCCTGCAGCAGCTCACTGCCATTTAATCTCTCCACCATGAAAAGTACTTTGAGAGTTTCTGAACTGTTCAGGATCATAAAGATAGGAGCAAGAAGCAGAAACCAGGTTTTTCAGGCTCTTCCTTACCCATGAAACTGTGTGCAGGACCCAGAACCCAAATGCACCCATAGCTGGCAGCGTCTGGCTCTAAGGGGAATTTTAGAGCCTGTGTCCACATTTGAATTTTGTGGAGAAACAAGTGATTGGATGGTAAAGGGATTCTAAAATAGTCCTGAGGTTTGTAATAAGATAAAGTCCGTCTGACATATGACAGCTTTTCTCCTGTCTTAGGACTTGTCTTCATTGTAGACCTTTACAACTTTAAAGTGACACAGTGGCAGCACCACGGTGGATGAGCACAGCCTTGGTTGCAGCACTGTGCAAAGATGCTGGTCAAAGAGAAAACAGAACAGATTATTTCATTTGGAAGGGACCTACAATTATCATCTTGTCCAGCTGCCTGCCCAGTTCAGGGCTAAGTTAAAGCATATTATTAAGGCCATTGTACAAATGGCTTTTAAACACTGACAGGCTTAGGACCCAGCCTCACACAAGAAAAAAGAGTTTGTGTCATTGACCTTGTTTTAGAGATTGCAGGAATGTGGATACTGAGGTTTCCTGGTTCTGCTAAAGATAAGGAGTTCTTTTCATTAAGGGAAGAAGCTAATCCCTCTTCCCCTTCCCAGGGTTTTTGAGCATTTATGTTTATCTAGGGAGGCCCAAAATAAAAGCACTATAAGAACTTGAGGAAAAAAAAAATCACATGCCATTCTATCTAGTTATATTTCACTTGTTGATTTCTGATGTTATAAACTTAGGTTTCATTCTCGGTAGAGTGAAAGAAAAAATAAATGGGCAGAACTCAAATATTTTATTTAAAATACTCATTTCCACAGTTTGTTCTCTCTCCATCTTACCACTTAGAAGCTGCTCTCAACCCTCCTTCCTTCAGCAATGCAGACCTTGTAATAAAGTCAGTTCAAACTCAGTGTTTCCATTCCAAAGGAGTTACAGACCAAACAATTTTTCTACAACTCCTTGACAGCTCCTCAAAAGGCCTGGCAATGCAACCCCGACTCACACAATATTTGGTGTTTCCCTAGAACCTTGTCCCCTGAGGCTTCTGATTAGATGAGAATCTTTGCTTTAAAAAAAAAAAAAGAAAAAAAAAAAGAAAAAAATGTCACTCTTATGGCTGTGGAGCAGGATTTGAAGATAATTATATTGTCAAAAAAAAAAAAGGCTGTGGGAAGAAAGAATGAATTGCCTTTTTTTTTTTAAATTCTCAGTTTTGGAGAATCTGAGTCATGATTTGGAGAGTCTGAATCATGATTTTTCAGCACTGGAAAATGGTAATATCATACTGAGCTTTTAAATTTCAAAAAGGAGGATACATTACTAACTAATTTACAGTTCTGCCATCTTAGACAAAACCATAGACATCCATGTCTTTGAGCATAGCAAATGTAAATTAGGTGGTTGATGAAAACTGATGGGCAATAAATACAGTAACTTAAATTAAAAATCCCAGTATAAGCATAACCAAAGGATATGCCTGGAGTGGATCATGGTCAAATCTTGTTAGAGGAAATAGTGAATACAATCAATAGAGGAACTCTTGGAAACATAATTGTGTTCTCTGCAGGGGTTCATCCTGTACTACATTTCCAACTTCAGAAATAATGTTTATACAAGGAATTGTGCAGGGGGCCAAGGGCATCTTTGGGAATGTGAATTTAAATGTGACAGATCATTATCCAGCCTCTCACCAGGCTGTTGTTTATCTGGGCTGAACCCTCAGCTGGCCACAAGCATTGGTGAATATCCACACAAAACTTAAAAATGCTTTGAGATTGTGGATAATAATTTTGTTTTAGTTAAAACATAAACAAGTTTGTAAAGAATGTGAAAGGGCTAAATGGTCAAGTTAATCTTGTGATTGTGTTGGGGAAAAAAAATTCAATTGGACCAAATAAGAATGTTGTTTTTAAAAAGTGTTTATACATTTTTACTAAGTGTTAGTGTTAATAAACCTTTGAAGAACTGAGATAGACTAAAAAATAGATTATAATGAGCCACAAGTTCACTATGTTAAAAAGTTCAGTAATTTCATGAAGTATGAATTACAGTGTTTTTGTGAAAATGTTTACCTGAAATAAGCTAAATGATCACATCAGTGTGACACTGTCCAGCTGAAATAGTTTTGCTGGTTTAAGTTTAAAAAATTTATTTATTTGTATGCATAACTACTGCATATGCCACTGTGGTGAAATGGATAATGGCATTAAAGGAAAGCCTCCTGTAGGCAGAAAACCATTTGTTCTATCTGTTCAAGAGCATTCATAAAAGAATGGATTTTAGATTTCATAAATTGGTTTTGTTAATCTGCTATTTTTAAAATACTTGCAAGACCTCTTCTGTTGCCATGACAATTTGATTTCCATAAACACAATATTTTGGATGTGACTATCCAGTATTCTATTTGCTATGCTGTGTGGGGAAGGGACATGGCAACTTGGAAATTACAACCACAGAAATTACAATGCAGAGAGGCCCTTAGAGTCAGACCTCTCACTGAGAGTGGTCAGGACAAGTTCATTATAGTAAGAAAAAATAAAGCTCTTGGATCAAGTTATATATCTTTATGTTCCCTATCAATTTGATTTTTTTTCATGTCTTCTTGTGCACACTGTTGTGGAGTGAGAAAACTTCAAGTTTCCACTGAAAATTGGTTCAAAGACTGTGAAGACTAAATCTGGCTTAAAGTACAGCTGCACCTTTTTGGATCTACACACACAAAGCAGCTGTAAGGATGCACAACTCTCATTGCCCTGCAACACACTCTGGAATTGCTGTTTAAGGGGAAGGGGTTCACAAAGGATTTAGGATGGTGAGAAGGGAATGGTCATTTATGAGATTGAACCAGAGGAAAATCCCTCCCTGGCTGAGGGATCAGCATGGTTTTCCCATACTCTCCTTCTGTCTTTTTGAAATGATTGAAACAAATCAGACCCCTTTCAAAACTCATTCGCACCAGACGAGTTACAGAGTAATCCACTGAAAGACTTGGAACGCTTTTCCAACGTAGTGAGACAGTGGTGAGTGGGGATTCTCTGGATTGGGCCATTAAATTACCTCTCTTGATCTGTTTAATTGTGAAAGCATTGCCAAATCTTCCTGTCTGTAGTCCAAATCTGATAATGCTTTTTTTGCTGCATGTCTTTGTGCTCTAGCTCTGCATCCGACAAACCAATCAATGCCAGGGAAGGTTTAGCAAGATTTTACAAAATAAGAAATAAACTTTTCTAAAAACAATATTTTAGACTCAGCATCACGGGATATTTTTTTTCCCTCCTACTGAAATTTCGTTGTGGCTGCAGAGAGCTGGTGGGATGGTTTCTTGTCTCATGTAAAAGAGAGAAAAGAGCACAGGGGCTACAATCATTGTCAGTTGAGAGTGTAAAAACAGTCTCTTGTTTTCTCTTTTAAAAGTCAGAATGTAATTTTATACATTGACTTTCATGTGAGTACTTATTTCACTCAGTGCCCCACACATCCCACAGAAACAATGTGGAAATGGAGTCTCCTGACACCCCCTTGGAGCTAATTCCCTGAGGTACTCTAACTTGGTTCTTGTTTTCTTGGTCAGCTCTATGTGGGGTGCTGATTTTTGTGCATGGAGAGCCAACCCCTGATATCACTCAGTGCTGCAAGATATCTGTGTGTCTTTACAGCCACCCTGCAGAGGTGTGGACAGCTGCACATGTGCAGGGCAGAGCTTGAACCAAGCCATGGCTGTGGGGAGCAGAAGGGGCTCTGGGCTCAGCCAGTCTGTGGCACCAGCCCGTCCTGACCCAAAGAACACCTCACACACAGCGGTGCCCGTGAGAAAACGCTCCTTTCCGTCAGAGCTGAGCCTCAGTGTTCCCACTTTGGATGGTGAATTCAAGGTAGTGCAGGTAAAAGTAGGATCTGTCTCCTGGTGCTGTGTGCAGCTGACACTTAGAAGCAGCCTGTGGTGGAGCTGGGAATGGATTTTAGACTGAGCTTACGTTCCTGGGAACTACTCTTGCTCGGCAATTACCAGGGAACCCTTCTTTTGCTGAGGCTGTGATGATTAAAGTGTAACAGTCCTCCCTTAGTTGTACTGACACAAAAAATAAAAGGTTTTTATTCTGTGTATTAACTAAAACATGGTATTTTTGGTACAATACATGTGTGTCTGTGTTCTGGTCTCACATCAGTGCTTTCAATCCACCACATTCTTTCAGTGCTCATTTATTCATTTAGTGCCAAGGCAGAACTGCACATAGAGGGTGTCCCCTTCCCAGTTACTCTGTAGATTCTGGGTCACACTGCTTGGAACTCCAACCCATCATATGAACCAGTGCAAAACAGGGTACAAAATGTACCCACTGCAAGCTTAGCTCCTTTGTCTGAACTGAGAACCCACAATTTACAGAGCAATGTGATGTTGCACCTCTAGAAGTATTTTGTCTCACCACTGCCTACCTCTTTTGCTCAAGTAACATTGAGCTGGCCCCTTCAGGTTGCTCCTGTGAATAAGTGTGATTTACTGTAAAGAAGAATTGCAGTGCTGAGCTCTTTGCCCTTTAAATCAGGGAAGACTCTCCTAAGGAAGTTGCAGTACCAAGCTGGATACTCGCTGGGAGTTGTATTTCCCAAATTAGCCAGCAGCCAAAGCTAGAAGTCTGGTTTATGCTGCATCATAAAACTTAATCTGCTTTCTCCCTTACAAATGTGGGTTTGTTTTAAATATTTATGACACTCCATCATACATGAGTAAATGTTCTTCAGTACATTTTGTAAAAGGAACGATAGCTAAATGACATGATAACTTACTCCAGTGACTGTGATTTAAGTCTTTCCTGAGCAGTTCACTATTTACTGGTGTAATAAGTGCCAAGTAGGTAGTCAAATAGTGTTTTCATAGGATCATAGCATCATTTAGGTTGAAAAAGACCTTTAAGATCATTGAGCCCAATCATTAACCCATCACAGCCAGCCCTTAACAACATCCTGAAGTGCCACATATACATGGAATTATTGTTTCAGTATCATCGTGAGATGCAGACTACACTCAAGCCCCATTATGATCCAGAAGGGAATGTTATGATATGAAGGAGGTGTTATGTCATACACTTAAGAGTATCTGTGATCTGAGTGGAAAATTCAGGGGAAATATCCAGATTGTCTACGAAGTTGGTGGCAAAACTGGCAAGAGAATCTACACAGACTTCCTGCGGTTCAGCACCTCAAACAATGCAGCCACACTTTAGTTTCCATTAATCTCTTCCAGGAAAACTGTTATTAATGAACTACTTCCATCACTCTTGGACTTTGTGTTTATTGAGGAGAGAGGTGTTGTCTCTGCCATGCATTAATGAAAACACAGTAAATAGGTAGGATGGACAAAGCAGTTTTTAGTTTGGATGTGCTGTTACTCCCTCACATGTTTCTGTGATCTACTTTGTGCCTGTGAGAGCCAGAAACTCTCTTGCACACACATGAGGGGCTTCAGCATGTTTCAGTTAGTTTATGGCAAAAAAGAAAACCCACACCAAAACCCAAAGCCAGGCAAGCACACGTGCAGCCCAGGCTTGGCATTTGCAAGAGCACTGATTTATATTGTGCTTTGTAGTTTAGTATTAATCAGTATTTGCAGTAAGTAGGCTCTATATTCCTTCGTGGTTGCATGACAATTGTGTGCAAAAGGGGGCCTTATTGTCACCTTTAAATAATACTATTTTAAAATATAATATTTATGCAACTACGTAGGTGACCATGGCACTGTACAGACAATGGAAAAAGAACAGGGCCTCTCCCAGAAGACTGTGATAGAAGTGTAACCCCAAGAGTCAGATCCAAGTTAAAAGAAGTTCTAATAAAAACATATAATACAGTGTAATGAAAAGAAAAACATTTCCTTGTGTTGTATGTTTAAAGGCAGAGTTTTAAAGGCACAGTTGGGATTTGTTTCTTAGCAACAGGGCTCATCTGAACCCTGCAAACACTGTCATGTTGGAAAAAGATACCCTCCAGAAGAAAAGCAATATGAAAAGAGCTAGAAACATCAAATTTAGATGCCTTCCTGCTGTTGCAGGGGCATTTCATCAGCATTGCAAAGCCTTCAGGCAACAACAAGGTCATTTTGATAAACTGTAATGATCAGAACAAAGAACTCCTCTTTACTTCTCTTTACCAACAGGGACAAGCAGTAAAAACATTATTTAAAAATAGGTGCATTGGTATTACCATGAACCACAGTTTAGGTCCTGCCATCCTCCTGTATCCTTAGTAACAGGGCTGTTTTCTGCACTGAGGGCACAGGAGTCCTGCAGAGCAAAGTCCTGTCTCTGTTGTGCCTCACACTGTCAGTACCAGAAGTTTCTGAGGAAGATCTGTAATGAATAGAGGCCTGGCCTGTAGGAAGAGCCCCTCCTAAAGGAGTTGATTAGCTGGCTGATACACCAAAGCAGGAGAATTTTTATTAGTATTGTTTAATCAAAGTAGGTTAATGGCAAACGTATTTATTGGGCAGATTAGATGGGGTTCATGTAACCTGTGCACCTGAGTTGGTTGCCTTTATAATGTGTGGGGAGGAATTAGGTACTACCAGCATGTGACTCATCTCTTTAAATTGGGTTAAGTGCATCACACCCTCTGGTGGCCTCCATATCTTTTTATTTTATTTTGCCTCCTAAGGGTAAGTGGTTCAGATCAAGACACCTCCCTTGCAGATATCCGAAGTTAGGTTAGATGAAAGTGAAAGTTACTCATTATGTGGTTTGCAAAGAAAGGATTTGCTTCAATAGTTTCAAAACACTTGAGGCATTGCCCACACATCTTTCTGGGTCTCATCTCGTCCTTATGAGAACTGAAGTAGTTCTGACCTCTGTGCTGTTTCCTAATGCAGACACATCCGCTGTGTCTCATGGAATTTATGCATTTTGGAAGCTCAGACCCCCTCTCTTTCTTGTGAATGCTCAACATAAACCCCTATAATTTCCATCGTTACAGAGTGCAGTTCTTTGGAAGCTGTTTTCCAAAGCGTGTGATATTGAGAAGGAGAGAGGGGGACACGACTGTGAGAATATCCCAGAGAGATGTGCATGGAGAAGCCATGCTGGATACAGGTACTCCTGGCAGGAACTGCAGCTTGTGGAGAGCTCATGCTAGGACAGATTTACCCCAAAGGATTGCAACCTGTGGAACAACTGCCACCAGAACAGGAGAAAAGCACCAAGAGGAAGGAGTGGCAGAGGGGAACTCTTATGAGCTAACCACAGATCCTCTGTCACTCCCCATCCATCCTGCCCTGTTCAGAGTAGGGCAGAGGAAGAGAAATCAGGAATGAGAGAGTGAAGTTGAACCTGGGAGTGGAAGGAAAATTAAGGGGCCAGGGTCATGTTTTGTTTCTCACTATCCAGACCTATTTTAATTTGCAATAAATTGATTTTCCCCAAGTCCAGTCTGTTTCACTTTTGACAATAATTGGTAAGTGATCCTGCTGTTCTTTATCTCGACCCACAAACTTTTTTAGCCTCATCTTTTCCCTTTGCCCTTTGGAAGGGAAGGGGAGTGAGAGAGTGGCTAGTTGGGCGTGTGGGAGACATCCATGGGCAGCTCAGCACAGCACATCACCAATTTCTGTCCTGCTCTTCCATAACATCCCTCCTGAGCGCAGCCTGAAAATCCTGAGGGCTTTGCTGACTGTGAAGCACCTTGAGCATGTGTTCTCTCAGCACTGCTCATGGTGATATTTACATCCCTTCTTTGAGGGATGTGCTGGATGTTCGCAATGTTTCTTTGCTTCATGCTTTATCTAAGGGATAGAAAACATGAGAGAGGTCCTTGCATGCTCTGTATCAGTAGCATTGAGAGTGGCTGAATTTACCAGTGGGGCTGACAGGTGAACCCAGGGGACCCTTGAGAACTGGCTACTGCCTCTCCTCACTTTACCCCAGCCAGCCAGGATGGAGCCTGACCATAATCCCTGGTTGTGATGACTGATATAGAAAGGGTTCCCTTCTCACTCTTCTGACTTCTAGGACACTGACATATCCATCAGAAACTTGATTGTGGCAATTCTACAAACAGTATCTGTCCCTTGATCTTGACTGGAGAGGACAGCACCTCACATCAAGAAAAAGCAGAGAAAACCATCTACCGAAAACTCAGTGCAAAGCCACTGTTAAAGCCAAGTGTAACTTTAGGAGAGCTCTGGAAAGACCTTGCACTGAACCTGCTGTGACATAGATAGATGTTCCCTTCTGTTGACACTGATACAGGTTTATAACCTATACTAAGAAGAGATGAATTGCCTGGCCACTGTTCCTCTTCAGCCTTTTAAGTTGTAATACAGCTGCACAGCATGAACTCTCAACAGGACACTATTGGATCAGTTCTGCTCTCCTCAAGTCGTAAAAATCCTCATAAAATGTCATTAGCATTGCTTAAGCAGGAAGAAATACAACAGCATGGGGAAGACATTTCAGATGAACATCCCTTAATATCCTGTAACACTTATTGTCTGGTCCATACTTGTAATCCTAATCTACACATTTCATTATAGCCAAAACCCATGGAGGGCAGCGAGGCTTAACTAGGAAAGCCAGGATTTGATTGAGCAACCTGATGGCTCTTTCACTATGGCCTGAGGCATGATTTAGCCTGAAATTCCTTGATTTCAGTAGGAATTTGGTGCCTAAATATTTTCAAAGGTCCATGCTCTAGTTTCTCTGCCTTCCTTCTATCATTCTTCAACAGAAGGAAGAGAGCACTGCCATGTGCAATTACACAGACATACACTGGGGTATCATCAGTACTTATGAGATGCTAAAATAAAGAGAACTAGATGAAGTGCTGCTCTCAGTCAGTGTGGACATTATGAGAGAAGAGACAATATAATTATATAATTAAATCAAAGTAAGTAGAAAAATAGATGCACTTACTTGTGTATGTTAATTTTTTTCTTTTTTGAAGGATTATAAATAGTTTAGGGCCAGACGTTTGAGAAGGGTAAGAATTATGTTTGTGTTCTCTCCTTGCTGAGCAGTTTGGCTCAGCTGTTAATTTTCACTAACAGGAAAATAAAAAGCACTTTTCCAATAGACTTGTATTGCCTTAATCCCAGATCTAGAAATAGGATGTTTCACATGGATCCCATGGATGGTGCAGACTCTGCCTGCCTGATTGACAAATGTGTATGATTTGTCACTTTTCTGGGAATGATGAGACTGAACTTTCCCACAGTGCCACACAGGTTCTGCTTTGTGCAGCCAGCCAACACATCAGCAAATGCACCTGACAAATACTTTTCCAGATGCTCCTTTCTTCCTCAAGGTATTCTAAGATTCAGGGAATTTCCTACCCCACAAGTGGTACTTCCACCCCTGTATTGTTCTTCTCTTTGATCTTTCTTTTGCGTGTATTTTGATCAGTATTAGTTCAATGAGTACTAAGGGGAATTAATCATGACTTTCAGTCCATCCAGTCCTCTTCCCACCCTGAATCTGGCCTTGCTTTCTGTCATATACAATGGTTGAGAAGAGTACAGAGCAAATTGCAAAGGTGAATGCAAAGATTTCTAAAAAGCCCTGGGACTGCCTCTAGTTTCTTGCAAGGAAGCACAGTAGGAACTTCCAGGGGAGCTCTGCAGCTCCCTGTGGTTCATGACCCTTCATGAATGACACATTTAGGCTGGTTTGTTCCACCTACACCCCAGGCCCACCCATGACCCTGACTTTGCCCAGCCACAAGCACCCAGTGCTTTCACTATGTTCTGAAGTTCCTTTTCTACATGAGGAGCCCTTTCTGGGCAAGAGCTAATGGGGTCTGCGTAATCTTAAGCAATTTCTCCTTCAGGAGTTCTATCTGTGCATTTTGAACTTAAACTTCCCCTCTCCCCTGCTGTCCCATGAACCAGCTGGTTATAGATTTCCCGACAAGGAGCTGCTGTAGGACAGTGGTTCCATTGGCAGTGCTCAGTGTAAGGATCATTAAGGGTGTGAGATCCCACAACAAACCCTTTGAGTATTGCACTGTCTTAGTTCCTTCCCTGTGTCTGAGATAGGTGTGGTTTGCTGTGGGTGGCTGATGTCCCAGAGTGGTGGTGCTGGTGCTGTTCCAACCCATCTCCAAGAAAAGGAGTAAGATGCAGCTGCTCTATCATGTGGTCTTAGTGCATCAGTGTCTTTGGATTTGTTGTGGAACAGATACTTTTCTCTGAAAAATACTAATTGTAAAATCTAAGATAATATTTCATGAGTGCATCTTGTTAAACAAATGCCCCTTTAATTGACAATAACAAGCCTCTGCTATCAGATTGTTCTGTGTAGGGCAGCTAAAAATACATGCTTTTCTTATTTCATTGCAGGCACAATAAAAGATGGCAGAATAGCTCTGATGTGTTGGATTGTTGCTTTTGTACAGTACTGTACTAGAAATCTCCTTTTCTAAAATGTGAGGGAAGAAAAAGTACTGTTTTTAATCACTAAAATTAAAAGAAAAATGAATTATTTTAGCTAGAAATGTGGGGTAATTTAATGCTTAAGTGTGGGAAGTTATAATGACTCTAGAAACACACTTCACACACCTGTAGGGATTAGCAGAGAAGAGTAAGGAATCCCTAAGTAGGAGGAGAACATTGGGGTGTATAACAGCACATCAATGGTCTGTGCTTTCAGAGCACACAGGAGCCCACGCTTGGAGGAGGGGTGTGGGAAGGAGCACTATTACTGAATTTTGGGCAGGAGAAAGTATTGCTGCCTGTCTTTTGGGGAGTTAGAACTGCAGGTACCTATGTGTGCAAGAAAAGCATCCAACCTATAAATAAAAAAAAAAATGACACAACAACAGTTTAACTGATCCTGCCTTTATAGATTCCTGATACTGACTGGGACATTGGTTAACTACAGAAATAAATTGTTACAGCAAGTTACCTTGTGTCACACAGTATCTAGAACAAAACCCTAGTTCAAGTAGGGCATTTGTGTTGTAGGATGTCTGTAAATGAAAACAGTAACAGGTTTCCACCAGCTCTGAAAGCAGTCTTAGAGGGAAAATCATTTGATGTGGCATGTGAAAGGGAACTAAGGGAACTCTAGCTGGAAAGTAGGTGAATATAAGGAAGGAAAAAAAATATTTAATTTTGTGAGAGGGAGGAAAAAGAAATAGAAGTTGGAGTGACCGGAGTGCACAGGGAGGAATGAAATACATAATTATCCTCCTTTTCTATTTTCTTGCAAGCCAGATTGATGGAAAGGTGGTTAGTGGTGTCACCAGAAACATTCACTGTTCAAAGAAATTTAGCTGGACTTTGCCATCTTCATTAAGAGGAGAGGATGTCCATGCAGAGAGAACAAAAGGAGTGGGCAGGATATGGGAGAAGTATCCTAAAGAGATGCAGGAGTTAGGTCACTGGCAAAGAAATGGAGATGGCACACAAAGGCTTGTGTGAAGATGAAGTTTAGAGAGGGCATGGTATGGAGAGAGCAGAAAATGGGGAAGGGAATTGCAGAGGCTGAGCCAGTGCCTCAGTGAAAGAGGAAGAGAAGGATGGCAACAAAGAGTGAGAGATGCTGAGGACACGATAGGTGACAGAAGTGAGGCAGATGGCAAGTTGTCAAAGAGCACAGAGCCCGAGTGCAGGCCAGAGCTAGGAACCAGATACATGGAGCACAGGTCCTGACACTCATCCAGACTCTTTGCAGACCTTGGTGAGAACTGTTTCAGCAGAGAGGACAGAAACCTCATTTGTGAAAGAAGGGAAATTTAGGTAATGTTGCAACATTTCCAAGCTAAAGCAAGGGAGGAAGGAAGTTGGTTTGGGGAGCTGGAGTGGCAAGGGAAGCTGCATGACTGACACAACTCTGCTGAGGTAGGAGACTTGCAAGAGACCTTTTTCTGTAGTGGGGTAAAGGGTAGATCTCCCCTTAGTTTCAGCTGTGCAGTCCTATAAACCGAATTCATGTTGTAGTGTGAATGCTGATACAGTGAATCCAGGTAGGATAATGAGCTTAAACCACAGCTGGCCATTAGGAGCTGCAGAGTCACAGGAGCTGGATAATGAGTCTCCCAGCTGTAGAGCTTCTGGGCAAGCCCAAAGAACCTGCCATGATCACCAGGCACCTGCTGGGGAGCAAGGAGAGCAACACCATCTGCTGAGCAGAGCCTGGTCCTCATACAGCTCAAGAGACTTGCTAAAAAGTTAGGAAAGTACATGTGTGCACTTAGAATCAATTTTCTACAGTTTCTAATTCTGCTTAAGGATGTATCTATCCATGCTAACTCATGTTAGCCGTGTTTGGATTTATCAGCCTCATACTGAGCAGCAGGCATATACTGTTTGCCATGGCCTGTGACTATTATTTAAAAGTCCTGTCTTTCTGTAGTTTGCACTTCTGAATTGCTGCCAAGATCAAGTTAGACCTGGTGAGCCAAATGAATCCCCAGTGTAACATAGCAGTCAGTGGATTTATGTCAAGGATGGATCTGGGTCCAATATAGATGTATTTTTTGGCAGAAGGAAAAGTAAAACAACAGAGGAATAGAATAAAGGTTAGATGGATGGTCCCTCAGTGATGCCTGGCCTTCTTGAAAGAAGGGTTTTATTTCTATACCCACTCCTCCTTTCTAAGGAAATGTATTCCCCTGGTTTCCCTGCTGCTTGCTCCAGAGTCCTGAGCTGGGGGAGCCATGCAAGGTGCAGAAGGCAGTCCTTGGTGAGTGGGAGGTTATGAAGCTTTTTGAGCTGCTCCAGGGAGCCACAGGCTCCTGAGAGACACAGTACACAGTTCCCAAGAAAATACAGGAGGAGAAGCTTTGGGGATAGGCAGGAACTGCAGAAAGAGCTCTTTGGCCCAGGGAAAGTCCTGTGAGGTGCAAACACTGCCTACCACTTGAAACTTGGCCCTGGCTGGCACACAAGTGGCAAATGTGAATTCCCTTTCCTTTGCAGGACTGGTACTCCCCAAAAATCAGCCTTGCTTAGAAAACACAATGGAAAATTTATCCTAGTGAATTCCAGTTAGCCAAACTGGAGGGTGTACAGAAGCAGAGAAACAACATCTTTGTTTAGATTGTGAATCTTGCATTGCAATGTCAGTGTCCGGTGTTATGGTTGGTCTGTTGTCCCCAGTGTGACTCCTGGAAAGGACATTAATAAGTCTGAATCTCAGCTGCACCTTTTGACAGTGAGGTAAGTGCTTCCAGCAGTCCTGCATAGGAGTGTTGAATCATGTTACCATTGTGCCCAAACTCTTTGTAACCTGTTCCACATCAGAATGAAAACAAATAAAAAAAGAAGAGGCAAGATGAAACCATGTTAATTTCCAGTTTCTCTGTATAAGCCTTTTCCCTGGTACACCTCAGTGCATATTAATATCCTCTAGCCTCTAAAAAATGAAGTCCTTGAGTCATTGTATACTAGAGGTATTACTTTCCTTATTTTACTCAAAATCTTATGTGGTTTCTCGTGATGTTGAGAGCTCAGTTCTTTGTGATAGCTACAAAAAAATACACATTCATTTTCATCTGGTCTGACCAGCAGCTTGTTGGCAGATACTGGAAAGTATTTGGTAAAAGGAAAATCTGTCCTTGGACAGAAATACATGTAAATCAAATTCTATTTGCTGCAAACTGGGAACACAAGAATTCCAAGTGATGGGAGGAAGAGGGAATTCAGATGAAAAGACCACCTATAAAATCTCACAAGCACATTTACAGGGCTGTGCCTCTGCAGGCCTTGCTGGACACAACCAGATGGCCAAGAAGCATTAACTGTGCCTAGCCTGGCATTTGAACACAAAAACTCATATATGTTTGTGACCTGCTCAGCTAAGCTGTGGCATTTCCTTTAGCTTTGCTCTCAGGCAGAAGAGGACTAGTCCTTGCAGAAATGATGATTTTATCCAAGTATATATTTCTTCTTTGGAAGGACCATACTACCATACTTCTGCACACAGCAGTATTTCCCTTTAGTACAAAATACCCTCCCTCAGAGGCTGCCTGAGCTGTTTGACAGGAGCATGCACAGCTCGGGGGAGCAACTTGAAGTTCACCTGTTTTGGTGTGATCAGCAACTCACAAGCAAGTTTTCTGATTGCTGTGAGAGTAATTACACTTGACATTTTAGAACCAGAGCAGCTTTTCAAAAATAAGTTGAGAAATTGTGAAGAGGCCTGTCAGACGTGGTGACAGAAGGACACTCTGTGAAAGAAAACCAGAGAGGTCAGCTAAGCTTTGTGTGGAGTAGTTGAAGTTATTGAAATACCATAGAATAGCTGGGACTGGAAGAGGCTTCTGCAGGTCACTTAGTCCTTCCTCCAAGTGGGTTAAAGTAGAGCAGGTTGCTCAGGTCCTCCTCCACAGCATCACAGGATACCTGCTGATGCTGATACATGCACTATCCTCCACAATATCCTCATTTTCTCCATCCCTATCAAGAATCTTCCTTTTAGAACACTCTTCTGTCTGGGCTGGATTCATTTGTCTTGGCTGGTGCTCATATTCACAGAATCTGTAAAGTCAGGGGTCACTCCAGCCCGCACTATTTATGGAGCCTGGGCTGGAGTGATGTCAGGCACAAGGTACCACAGCTCATTTCTCCACTGCCAGGAGAGATTTGCTTTTGTTGGCCTGCATGGGGCCTTTCCAAGGGGAGCCAAAAGGGCTGTGGAAGACTCCAGAGCTGGTCCACAGGAGCAGGACTGCTCATGTGTGGAGGCTGACTCTGCCTTTGTGCTTCACCTCTGGAATTACAGCACCCTCACCAAGGAGGCTGTGGGTTGCTCCAGCTCAGCTCTGTGTGGATCCTTGTCCTCCCCATCCCACACTGCTCCTCTGCAGAATCCATCATGTTCAAACCTGCTGAGCAGGGATGTCATGTGGGAAGTTCCACTTAAAAGGAATGCAAAAGCTGCATGTATTATTGAAAATGTCCCCTAATGGTTTTGCTGAATAAGATAAAGCATCTTGATATTCTCAGTCAAGTAAACGACCATGAAATGAGATTTTTGTTTCTAAAGTGTCTGAATCACCAGAAGGTACCAAAGCCAAACTTAGAATGTAAATCGCCATCTCCTAAGTGTATTGGATGCTGTGTACATCAGCAAAAGAGCAGCTGCTTTAGCAGGTAAAGTGCTTTACCTTTCATCTAAGAGTAGTGGTTTTATGAAAAGTGTCCTTTAAAAGCAAGACCTGGTCACTATTTGACTAATGGTAGCACTGAACAGAACAACAAGGATATAGCCCCATCAGGCTAGACAGTAAATTTCCTGACAGACTCTCTAAATTAACACCTTAATAATGTTACTTTGGCATTATAAGAATAAAGTTACATCATCAGAATTACTTAGCAAGCAGCTGTAAATCCAGGATGGAGTTCTGGTCTCACAAATCATATTCCAGACTCCTGGGTACAGCACCACACCACTTAGCTACAGAGTGCATTTCTCTTGTGTCCTGTTTGTCCCTGCTTGAGACACTTTGGCTCATAAAATGTGTGCTGGATTAAGAAAAAAAGATGAAAAGGTCTTTTTGTTAGTCTCCTGCATACTTATCACTGCAGATCTCTGAACATTTATGTCAGCGTTATTTTACATTCCTCTAGTCCTTAAAAGACAGCTTGTACTTTGAGGTGGTTTTGGAGGCTGATACAATTTATTACACTGCCATTTCAGCTGCCTTGTTCAGTAGAATAACCTCTAATTGCTCTGCATCCCCATCAAACTTTCTAATAAGATTAATTCTATCATGTGTCTTGGTAGTCCCTAATTAACATGATTTGTCTTCACAGTTAAGGGCTCCAGGGTATCACAGCAAGCTCAGTGAATCTTAGAAGTAGTTAATCCATCCTTCCCTGAGCAGAGCAGATGCTCCTAGGGAGCTTCAAAGGGCTAAATTCCTTGCAAGTCATTGATTAGAGAGACAGAGGAGGCAGAGCAGCTGCAGACCTTGCCTGGAGCTGTGGCTGCAGGGCTGGATCATCCAGGCAGGGCTGGAGGGAGAGAGCCCTGCCCACCCCTGGCCTGCTGCTCTCCTGCTCAATTAGAGCTCCCCAAGACGGGCATGGCTGCTAATGGCTCTTAATTAACCTGTGCGAGGGCAGAGGCAGGAAGACAAGTGAGCATTTGATGTGGCTTCAGCCAGTAGCCCTTAAACTCATGTGGGAGCTGGAGGATCATGCATGCCCTCCTCCTGCTCTGTGCCTGGCAAGAACAAGCTTTCCGTGGCACAGACAATTAAGAATAAACTTCAGTTCATCACTGTATAATTGGCAAGAGCCTGTCTGGAAGCTTGTAAGAATCCATAGCCTTTTCCTCATTATGCTTCTGCTGTTACACGGCTTTTACTTCCCGCATCCTTTAGAAACTGGAAGCATCAAAAAGACAGAAAGCTTTTCTTGCAGGAGGTTTCATGGCCTCTCTGAAATGAGCAGAGCCTCTCCCCAGACATTCTGCTATTGAAGGTTCCAGGTGGGTCAAGTTTGGGTGAAAAGCCAGATTTAAACTATTTCTGTATCAACAGCACAAAACTGAATGGCTAGAGGATGTACATCAAGAAAATACATTTCTGTGAATAGGATCAGAGTCCTAAAGAGAGTCTAAAAAGTAAGAGATGGTTTAGTGGATGATTATTTCTGGCTCCTTGGTTCCTCTCTCATTTAAGACACCCAGGCTCCTGCAGTGGGTGGGTGCAGAGTAGCCTGGGACTAGGACAGCCATGGCAGAGCATCCACACTGGTGCTCCTGGCAGCAGGAGAAGGGAACACAAGGTGGGATAAGAACCTGGTTTAATAGTAGACAATATAAATACACAAAGTTCTGCATGGCAGGAGACAATAGAGAGAAACCAGCAGCAGAGCTGAGTCCATAAAAGAAGAGCTTTTAAATTGCTGATAAAATTACAGAGCAGCAGGAATGAGTCCACTTGGGTCAGATGAGCTCTCAGCAAAACGCCCTGTGCTGTAAACAGCGGTCGTGCCTTTTGTTCTCCCTTATGTTTGTTATAATTGGAAGCCAATTGCATTATTTCTCTGAATGTTGGCATACTTAATAAGGATGCAAATTAATTAAAATCCTCCCTCCATTCCATTAGTAAAGGAAAAAAGGGGTAGGAGTGAGGCAGCAGTGCCTCGGTTGTTTTCACAGTGTTCCCCTGGCTGGCAGCAGAACCAGTGGCAGCTTGTTCAGCCTCCCTGGCTCTTCATCCCCTGTCTAACATGCAGATGGGCTGTCATCCACTTATGATGTACTTTGATGAGCAATTTGTATTCCTTGACTGTAGGTGGTAGGCGTTACTTGTTACAACTTCCCCATTTCCTATGTCTGGGTGTCCATTAGCAATGTTTCCCCCCACTTCTGGGAAGTTCCATGTTCTCTACAGTGGCTCATACTATTGTAAAGAGTGATTCAAAATGTCATTGGTGGTTCTGGGACCACATCATTTATCTAAGAGGAGAAAAAAACCCCAAACCAAACAATCTGGGAATCAAGCAGATACAACTTGCAAAGATAATTCAGCAAGTCCTGGCAGAATTGAGGCCTGCCCCACCACCATGGATTATGCAGTAGGGACTTGCATTTGCTGTTCAGCAGAAATTCTTCAGTCTCAAATACTTCAAGCACACCCTTAATTTTATGCATCAAGTTAACAGAATTAAACCACAGGACTGGACTGGAAAACTTCTCCCAAGGATTGTGGAATGTCTGGCAGTGGAACAGGCTGTACTTCAATCTCACTATTTATGGGTGGCTGCTTTTAAGTGTTCAAAACATTGCAGTGCTGCAGAGTAAAAATAATTTTGATGGGTCCATGTATAATTAAAGCTTTAGTAAGTCACTTCACCTCCATGCAGCCCCCCCCCTCCATGTAATTTAAGATTTTGGTGTGTATTTTTAGCCTTGAAAGTCTGTGAAAGTTTGTCGCAGTCAACTTTTGAAGTTTTTGTTTAAAAACTCTGCATTTTTGGAAGAGTTAACTTTTCCTAGAGCTTTAAATACGAGAAAAATCTCATTTTTGATGCAAAGGCACTGCTGTCTTGCTTGCATGTGGGCTGTCTTCTGTAGAAGCTACACAAACACTGTCAAGCATTCTGACACAAACCTCCTAATAACAAACGGATTCAGAGCTCAGTGCTGGAGCTACAGCCAGGTGCTGGGACAGCTGGGATCAGCCATGGGCACACAGTGCTTTGGGATGTGCCGGTCATTTTCCATGTGTGTAGGTAAACCAGAGAGCTAATCCCATACACAGCCTGCCTTCTGCAGGCTGGGGAGTTGGAACAAACCCTGTGCAGACAAGGATTGCAGGTGCCAGCTCTCCCTTGTCAAGTGACTGTATATTTTTGTCCACAGTGAGGCCAAAGGGAATGGAGGGAGCCAGAATTCCCTCTGGATGTCCTTCCGATACGGAAGGGGAAAATAAAAACAGTGTGCTGGCAGAAGCTAAACAAAACATTTTTAATAGCAGGCCACGGAGGAAAAAATTCATGAGCTACTCTCCATGGCAACATCTAGGTTCTGTCACGTTTGCTGCCTCCACTCTCTCCTCCTTCCCTTTCTCCTCTCTCTCTCCTACCCTTTGGCTGCTGCTGCTCCTGCCCAAGTCCTGCCCACACAGCTGTCCACAGGACCTGGCATTTGCAATGGCTTTGACATCAAGGTGCCATCGATGTCCCCTCCTGGCAGATCTCAATCTGTGGGATTCAGGTTGTTAATTCTAAGAGTCTCTTAAGCTGTCCAATGCTTCTGCTCTTCTTACTCCTCAAATTGCTAAAACCACCTATCCACTCTAGCCCCCTTGCACCCAGTTTGCAGGGACAGACTTCAGTCTGTATGGATACTGGAAAAAGAGAAAAAACCTTGCCCATGGCCGCTTTAATTAAGCTTTATCCTAAAACCCGAGCTTTCAGGGCGTTAGTCTAAAACATGCTTATTTCTAGGGAAAAAACCCCAAAGCAGGTAATTGCACTCAGTCCTGACTTACTTCTGTAGCTGACATGAACTACAAGTGGAAGGATGCAGGGGATGCCCCTGGCAGGTTGCATGTGGGGGATATCTGAGCCTTGCTGGTGCTACAGCACTGTGTTGCAGTCTCACCACCTCTACGTTCTTCATATTTCATGGTATCACAGAATCGTTCAGGTTGGAAAAGACTTTTAAGGTCATTGAGTCCAACCATCCACTTGCCAAGAGAAACAAGTCCAGCAGCCAACAACCAGTGAGAAATTGCAGTGTCAGTGACAGCCTCCACACCCTGCACTAAGCTCTGGCCAGCCCTTAGGAGCAGCACCAGAGCTCCCAAACTGCTCAGTGGGAGAAGGCCACAGAGTGTCCAGCTGGATGCTGTGCGCCAGCAGTGCAGCTGTAACCCTGTGGACTGATTTTCATATATTTCTATGAATGGCAAGTGGCTTGGTGTCTTCCATTGCTTGCCTGGAATGCCTCTGAGGAAACCGAGTAGGAATTTGCCCCTTGGCAGAGGAGCACAGCTGGCCACAGAGCCAGGTACTCAGTAATGGTCAGTTCCTTCAGGAGGACACTCTGCAGCCTCCTCTTTGCTGCCAGCCAAAGAGGTTCACTGATTGCCCCCTTCCTGCAATCACAGCTCTCTGAGGGAGCCATGGAAAGACGAGGCATAGTGAGACCCTGACAAGAGCTCTGAACTCACAAGCTGCAACAACCACAGAGGTACCTCAAGTGTTCTCCTGAACCAGCCTTTTCTGTTCAGAGAGCTGCAATAAGCTTGGAGAGAAAGCACTCTTATCTCAGGGGGTTTAGGTGACACACCTGCATGGATAGGTTCTCTCTCATGCATCCCAAGCCCCAGTGAGATCCAGCCAGGTGGAGACTGGGGACACTGGTGAGGAGTCACACTGGCCAGAATGCTTCCAGGGCATTTTACTTTGCATCTGTTTCCTCAAGCAATGACACAAACAACTGTCTGCTTTAGGAAACTTCAGCAGATCATCATCGTGGGCATTAATGTTTTGCAACTCAATTTTATCACCTTGTTAACAATGTTCTTTCCACAGCCCAGCTCTACCCACCTAAGCAGAGGGGAGAATGGTGCTGAGCATCAGCAGATAGTGCCTTACCCCTTCCTTAAGCAAGGTTTAGTGGTTTCCTTCATCATAATGCAAAGGGCCACAGCTGGCATTGGATTGATGCCAAGGATGAGAGGCCTTTACACCTGAAACAACTCTTTACAGCTCCAACTGGAGTATAAAAACAAGTTCATGACACAGGGGAGCCAAGGATGACTTGACCAATAGATACCATATTCACTGTTATATCAAGGCAAGGAGTGCAATCTTTATAACCATGCTTGCACAGCTTTTTCTGACTCACACGAGCAAGAGCCAGCACATCTCATGAATTTTCAGCACATCCACAACATCTGCCTCACATACCTGCCAGCACTGTTTAATGACAGCTAATAATCACTTTACTTAAGAAAATTCAAAGACACGCACCAGACGTGTCCCCACACAGAGCTCCCCTGACACAATACACGGGTACAGCTCATCCCCACAAAACACACACTTGTTAATTACATCTCCCCGTGATGATCCAACAGCCCAGCTCCCACAGACACCTCCGATTTTGTTCCCATCTTTGCCTGTACTTGCCTCCAGCTGTGTGCTTCCTGCAGCTTTGCTCCAGCTCCTGAGTCGTGATGTGGCCCTGTTTTTTCCCCTCTCTGGGAACAGGAAAGGAGGCACCATAATACTGCCTTATTTTCTCCCAGCACTACAGGGGAATGTCTTAAATGATTGCCAGGCTTCCAGGAAGAGGAAGAAATACTTCCCAGCCCCTCCCTGGCTCCCAGCTTTTGTAGGGTAGGGATCATCATCATCATCGAATCACCATCATCATCTCCACATGTGGCCCCTGATTGCAGTAATTTGGGTTTCTGCTGTTCCTCCACCTGTACCAGCTCATCAGATGTGATTTCCTTGCAGCAGAGATGATTTCTTATGGGAAGTCTTGGATACCTGGCAGTCAGTGGGAAGCCCACTAAGCTGTCTGTATGCTCAAGTTACTGGCACTTACACTGAGGTCATCAGGGTCCCGTCTCCCTCTGGATCCAACCAGGCTCCCAATTCTGACGTTCCTGGGAAGGTGCCATCACAGCTGGTCCCCCACATGAGCTGTGCCAAGCTCTGTGTCTGACTAAAGCTCTTGCAGGAGTGCCCAGGATAGGCCGCCTTGTAAAAACAGGAGAGGAAAAACTTCTCTCCTACAGCTTAAGGTATTCCATAACACATTCACTTTTGCACTCAGGTAACACAGAGGAGACTGTTCAGGACAGGCCATGGTCATGACCTCATGCCTTTTTCCACCCTGGATGAGTGACTTGAACAATAGAAAACCAGGGGAACCCTCTCCAGGGTGTGAGGTTTTGCTCAAAAAGAAAAAAACCCAAACTATCCCTCTCATACTACTTTGCCGTACACTGTGAGGCCAGGAACCAGCAGGTGATGCTATTGGGAAGGCTGTGGCTGCCAAGGTGCCAGCAGACACCAGAGAGGGGACTTTATCCTGCATGACAAGGGACCAGAGAGGAGAAAAATGGCCCCCTCCTTTGCCCCTTCATTTAATTGTGTTGTTCTGCAGATGGTGCATCCCCTTTCGTGTTCAATGGGTTAAACTGCTGGAAACAAGCATCTTTCTATATTTACTGGTGTAATCTAAAAATACCCCAATTTTGCTGACAGCCAAAGCAAGCAGAGGCTCCCAGGGCTCTTTTTCTATCCCAGTACCATGTGGGTGCCCCAGCTGGCTGACACTGCCCCAAGTGAGACGAGTCCAAAGAGCCAGATCGGTGTCACACCCCCTCACAGCCTCACTGCACATGGTGCCTTCCCCCTCTGCCTCCCAGCTGCTCCAGAGGAGCAATCCCCAGCTCCTACACATCCCTCTGCCCAGCCCCTGGTACTCACTGGCTTCAGGTGCAGCAGAGGCTGTACAGTTCAGCCAGGTGATTGGAAAGGGCTGAACAAACAGATTCATTAAAACAGGACAGAACACCTTCATCACCTCCCCTGTGTCCCCAAAGAGGCTGTATTAATTCATGATTTACAATAATCCCATATTTCATTGCAGTTTGGGTGTTTTCCATTGGGAAGGTAGAAGAAATGCTTGCTTGCATAATTTACTTATGTTATACTGCCATAACTGCATGGGCATTCAGTGTATATCTGCTTGTGGAGTTACTGGTTTGTGTTTGCTGGCTGTACTCACAACCTGAGACCTTTTTGGACTGCTGATTTATTTGGCCAACATCACCCCAGCAGCTGGCATTCCAGGTTTAGGATTTCCAGGCTGTAGGGATTCAAGTGTCTGAATGCCTGGTCAGGGAGGGAAATGGTTCAGTGCCCCAGCTCTGAGTTGGTATCAGCAGATACAGCTTGCTTGCATTCCTTCTCCTCCTCTTCATCTCTCAGTTTCCAGATGCAAATAATTCCATATTTGGCAGTGTGTAACCATGATGGCTTCCTAAGGGGAAAACATCTACTTTGGCAAAAGCATTTAAGACTCTTGCTCCTGCTTCATGTTCTTAAGCATATGTGGAGTAGAGGAAAAATGTTTCCATCCTATGCCTGCTGGCATGGCTGAAGTCTTGTATTCAAAAATGCCAGCAAACTCCCAAAGACTGGCTAATCATATAAAGAAAATTAATAATAATAAGGAAATAATAAAGAAAATGCACTGACATTGGGAAAATGGGTTGGCTCCTGTGAGTAGGAAAGTGGCCTGAAGGGGAATCAAAAGCCAAGGTTTATAAGATTTTAATCCCAGTTTCTGTATCTATTCCCAGTCCAAAGGTGGACACTTAAATGCTTTGTTAGCTTTATTCTTTTCTGAATGGGACTAGACTGTAGCTTAGTCATTAAGTGGTATTTAGGGTATTAATTGACTAATTCAGCACCTTGCTCTAATGATGTAAATATCTTAAAAGCTTCACTGGAAGGATTTGAGACTGTAGTTTAAGAATTATCACTCATTTATGACCTTTCTTTGTAACATGTCTTGGAAGAGTTAAAGGTAGGGCAAGAGGGGAAGATTTTAATTTTAAAAAGAGACATGCATTTCCATTTGGCAAGATTTTGCATCCTGATGGGAAAACATAAACACCCAGTCTCTGATCTTGTCTCAATCCATATTTAATCTTGGAGAGTGCTGTGGTGTATTTTTTAAGACAACACTTTCAGGAAGCTTGAGGGAAATATTCCAGGCTTCCTTCTGCTTTGAAAAAACTATAAAGGAAAAGAAAAGGTGGGTGAAACAGGGCAGAAATGTCACATAATCCCACACAGGGGACACAAGAAACATTGAAGACAATGCCCCAGAGCAAAAGACAGCTATGGGGAGACTTACACAACATCCTTTGGGATTATAATGACTTTCCCTTTCCTCTCTGCAGACCCTTTTGGTTTTGTGGATAAGAGGATGAAACCCCACCTGTGAAAGCCAGAGGAGGAAGCCCAGGGATGGTTCTCATGCAGAAGAGAATCTTGTCCCTGCCACTGATGCTCTGCTGTAGGGCTGTCTTCCCCCTGCCCCAGCAGAACTCAATCACTCCCCTCCATTCCTGCCCCATGCCCAGTTCTGGCAGGTGCCACAGGCAGGGGGTGGGAAGAAGAAATTGGATCCAGCCAGCAGCAGGAAGACAAGCAGGGTTTTAGGAGCTGGTGGAGTGTTATGAAGACACTGGAATTAAAGCTTGCAGAGGATGGCAGGATTAAAAATAGGCTGTAGCCAGCCTTCCCCAGCATCTTGGCATCTCAGCTGCCTGTTATCCTTGTGACCCACTGAGGAAGAGGCAGCAAAGAAAGAGATTCTCTTTTCCACCACCCCAGCAGTGCAGGACAAAATGGTATTTTGCTTCTAACCAGATGGTTCTTCTCTCTTGGTCTGATAAGATTTACTACAAGGGTGTAAAATGAATGTTTTGTCCCTGTCTTCAGTCAAACCAAGGGACTCCCACCTTCCTCTGAGTTCAGCAAGGCACTCTCGTGCACTGAAGATATGCTCATTCATTCACATCTTACAGGCCATTTGCTTCCATCCTTTAAGAGGAAAAAAGGCATTTTTTGTAGAAACCATCATTTTAATTCAATATATTGATGAAAGAAGGCATTTCACAGAACTGTATTATCCAATACAATCAACCTTGCACCTTGGTCCTTACCTTAGCCATGCCACATTTATTTTAGAAAAACCCAAAGACAATTCATAATACTAAAAGGTGTTGAAATCCATACTTGGATAAGGTGCCTGAACCTCCTGGCCAACAGCTCCTCTTTTATAAGAGCCAGGAACTGCTTCTGCTCCTTACCCATAGAGTGTATTTCTTTGTGTTGGTTGTGGGACAGACAAGGCTTCCTTGAGCTGTGAGTTTCAGCCAGCCATGAGCACCAGCTAAAAGTTAAAAATCTGCCTTGTCCAAGAGTGTACATTTAGGAAGAATCTTTGTGAAAGACTGCTGAGGTGCAGGTTTTTGGTTTTTTCCCCAGCTTTAACTTTCATACATCAATAAGATCCTTAATCCAAAACATTTTAGCAAGTCTGAAGTGTGGTTGCAAGATTTGTAAGCTGGTCTCAGACAGAGCCAAGGGCTGCCACACCAGGTCCCTTGGTTCCAGCACTTTAAGAAGTTTAGCTACTTCTGCTTGGTTAGAACATGCCCTCAGCTTGTGACTGGGGAAAGCATTGTGCAAAAATGCAGTGCCACTCCTTTTTTGTGCGTGTCTGCTCCTTCTAGAGCAGTATTTGTGCATAGTAACAGACTGCCAGACCATTAGAGATTTCTAGAGCCAGTCCTGCCCTAACTCTGGGTTCGGTTTTCCTTTTTAGAGCTGCTCTGTAGTAAGTATTTCTCCACAAAAGAGAGTCACCAGGTATTTCCACAGATACACAGTGTAGGGGCATCTGGATGGCAGGGACAAGGAGTGGTAAGAGCGAGGGAGGTAGAATAGGAGCTAAGAGAGAGAGGACCTTGTTACAATACATTATATCTCTTTTTGTGTTGAATATTCTAATTTACAGTGACCAACCGGCGCAAGATACAAAACATACAAACTTTGCATGCAGCCTATGAGAACTATTATATTACTATGTCATCCTATATTCTAAACTCTAAAGACTACTTTTCTTATGTACTTTTTCCCTGATGCCTTGGCAGGGTGGAGAGGGGCTACATTCTTGAGTCCTTTTGTTTTCTGTCCTTCAACCTGACTCCAGCTAATCACTGTCTTCCTGCCTGCCATGATCACAACTCAAAGCTGGCTTTCATTTCTATTTCACTCACAGGTTTTACATCTCCAGTATTTCTTACCAGACAATCATATTCACAAGCCCTTCCTATCCCATCTTTCCCAACAACACAGCACTCCCTGGTTTCTGTCAGGTTGGGGCGGGGAGGGAGCCAAACCCCAAGAATTGCTTTTTCCACCGTGGTGTTCGAGTGCAGCAAGTACGGCACTACGAGGGGAGCAGGTCCAAGGGGAATGGTCTGGCAGGAGGATGGCCCTGACTGTGTGTTGTGGTGCTCCTGTGTCCCCAGGCACGTTCGTGTCGGCATTCACTGTGCTCTGTGGGGCCCGCACCGACCTCCCCGACCGGCACATGTGCTGCGTCTTCTGGCTGAACATCGCCGCCGCCCTCATCCAGATCCTGACTGCCATCGTCATGGTGGGCTGGATCATGAGCATATTCTGGGGCATGGACATGGTCATTCTTGCAAGTAAGTACAGTGCACTCACCCTCCTGACTTCTCCTCTCCGTGGCAATGCTTCTGTAGGGAGGAGAGCCACAGGATGGGCTCTGCGTGTCCATTGGAAACACAGAGAAATTGCTAGGAGGCAATAGGAATGGGCCCTGTGACATACCTGGGAGAGTCTCCCACCCCATCACGTGAGTCAAGAACTTCCCTTTATGAAATGAAATGTGCAGGAAAGGGGAGCACTGTGAACTCTGCTGCCTGGAACCCCTTCTGCCCTGATCACATCCATTTGAACAAGTTCTTTCTCCCTTGCGACTCCGGCTGCAAATCTGTGGTTAGTGAGCCCTTTCTGCTAGGCCAGTTCTGCTCCCAGGGCCAGCTGTCACCAGAAAAGCCCTGAGGACTCTCCTGGACCCTCCCCTTCCTCCCCAGGATACATTTATCTATTGTTTTGGAGGTTTTTTTCCGTGTTTCTGACTAAGTTCTTAGGCTGAGCCAGAAGTGTTTAGCTGTTCCTTGAATGATGTCCCATACACCCTTTGAGTTGACTAAAACAGTCTAAGGAAAGAATAATCCCTTTTAAAATGTAAATAATTTAATTCACCAGTTAGTAGATATTACCAACCCTGAACACAGGCTCTGTAACTTTCATCTGGTAAAGGCTTTCACTGGTGTAAAAGTTGTGTCATACCTCCTGTATCCTGGTGCAGAGGACTGATGTGACAGCCTCATCTCACCTCCAAAGCCAGAAGCAGCACAGAGCTCAGGGAGCTGGTGGCATCTGCAAGACCCCAGTCCCTTTCCAGAGGCTGGCAGAGGTCGATGGGCAAGCCCTCAAACCAAACAGGTCTGAGATCTTTCAGGCTGACAGGACAGGCAGTTCCCAAAGCAAGCCCTTCTCCCAGACACCATCTTACCAGCAGCTTTTGCCTTTTGGTTTGAAGGGTCTCCACTTTGTCATCTCTGCTGATGACATCTGTGGCTGCATGACAGGGGGGAAGAAGATCTCAGGAAGTTGCCAGGAACCCGCCTAAAGACAAAATAGATGAAACTGAAAAAAAAAACAAACTAGGAAAACAGTGCACATTTTCAGCTGCCAAACCTAGGGGTTAAACCCTCTCACTAAACCACCTGCTAATTTATGAGCCAGCTTCAGTTAAGGCAGTCCCCATGCAGAGCAAATGATGGATATTAAAAACCTGAATATGTGCAAAGCAAAAGCTTTCCTCAAGATGAAGGCAGTACTGCTCTTTGCTTTACCCTGCAAACCACCTACCCCATTTCCTTCCAGATGTACCTGCAGAGCAGGTTATTTCTGAGGCTGAATTGTGCATTGATGTACACGTGTGATGTTTCTTTAAGAATCTGCCAGATTTGTGTGCCATGCCATAAGTGCATGTTCATAACCATAAACTCTTCTGCTCTTCCTCTGTGGGGCAGCCCCCGTGTGTGGGTTGCTGTCTGGCAGGGCCCCATCCTGCACGTGTGGGGAGAGTCAGGAAAGCCTCTGTCCTGATAGAGAACCACCACTGAAACTGTGACTTGCTTTGCTCCAAAGCCCTGCACTCCAGCTAGAGGAGTTGGTGCTTAGGAGGGTCTTACTGGGAGGGTCTTCTCCAGTTTCACTGCTGGGGAAAACCATCCAGCTTGGAAGTATCTCCTGAACACTCCTTCTCACATCTGGCTGGATTCCACTAGTTTGGGAGGCAGAGGATGGATGAGCAGCATGTGGTGGGGATTCTCAGGTCAAGAGGTCCCCAAGCACAGCAGCAGTATTTCATCCTTCTTATGGTAGTAGAGAATGGCAAGAGGAGTCAACACGTCTTATGTTTCACCAGCAGCATCTAACAAGCTGCAGCCCTTGGCAGTTTCTTGCCACCTCATTAAATAACTGCTTTTAAGTTTACTTGCCATGCAGAGAAAGTAGTGGCTAAATGCAGCAGCTCTTGGTTGATGGAGAGAAGAGAAGAGAAGAGAAGAGAAGAGAAGAGAAGAGAAGAGAAGAGAAGAGAAGAGAAGAGAAGAGAACTTAGTTAAAACAAAGAACAAAGTGATTGGTTGCTCTTACCTGGATCAAACAACCCTGTCAGACCCAAAGTGGTTGGTTCTTGTTATCATAGTTAAGAAAAAGAATAATAACTTAAGAAGGAAAGCATGTTTCAAATGCAAGGAATAAGACATTCATTTCATTTAAGAACACTGCTGGTTTGCTTCATCTGGGTTTTGTCCGCATGCAAACCATTGGATGTGCTGGACAGAAACCGTACACCACTGCAACTTGAATCTGCTTGCAGATGGGAAATAGTAAAAAAAGTGTGAAACTACTGCCCACCTCTAGTCCCCTTGCCTTGAAATGGTCGATCCCATGTGTCCCTGTGAGGGTGCCAGGCTATTTGGATGGGCTAGAGGCAGGACACAGAAGGTCCTGTCTAAGCTGGTGAGGGCTAGCAGTGAGAAGGAGAGTGGGAAGCAGCTGAGGGTTAGGAACTCAGCTCAGGCTTTCCCTAAGGAATAATCACCTCACTGCCTGGATCTGGGCCTGCCTGTTTGTTAGCTGGTAGAGAGTTGGGAGGGAGTTAGAATCACAGAATCATAAATCACTGAGGTTGGAAAAAACCTCCAAAATCATCAAGTCCAAGTCTTAAGCCATTGTGTCCACCACTGAACCATGTCCCCAAGTGCCACATCTACATGCCTTTTGAACAGGAGGCTCCTTGCAACTTTTTGTCTTCTAGTGCTATTTCCCAGGCATGGTAAGGGGGAGTCTGGTCTGAGGATAATGACATACTGTCCTTAATGAGGGAAAAAGGAGAATTAGAGGCCAATCAGGAATACTTCAGTTCCTGGAAGAAGTAATCAAGTAAGTGACTCACATGCATTTAGAAAATAAAAAACACCCCCACAAAGTCATCGGGGGTCTGTCCAGAGCAAGCTGTGTCAGGCTGGCTTGATTCCCTTCGGTGGCAGAGGAATTAATTTGGTGTGAGCTGGCAGCAGTCAGCCATCCCTCCTAACCTTCAGATGCTGACCCCATCTCACACAGCGTTCCTACCAGCAAGCCAGGGGGACGTGGCCTGAGTGAAAATGTGCTAGAGAACTTTCCTCTAAATGGATTTTCCTGACCTGGGAAGAGATAAAGAGAGGTGTGTTGAGAGGTCCCTCCTGAATCCAGCTCTGCTCGGTATTTTCATTTGTGGTTTGGGAAGAGGCTTCCCAGCCACACACCAGCTGTGAGGACGGCAGGCACAGCAAGGGCAGTGCCCAGATCCACACCACTCAAAGAAATGGCCTGGAAACAGTAAGTGCTACTCAGTATGGACAAGCTCAAGACTCTAGAGAAGGATTAATCAACTGCATAAATATACACTAGGGAACAATTCATTTTTCAGGGAAGGATGTGGTGGCTGCAGTGAGTCACAAGCGGCACAGGGGGAACGTTGCTGTAGAGGGAACAAACACCACACAGGCAGGTGGGAGCAGAGCTTGTAGGGCTTCTGCTGATCCTATCACCTTTCTCTGCATGCATAAAGCTGTAGTAAGGCTTGTGGCCAACTTTGGAGGCTGTACTTCAAGTGGAAAACCTGGAGAGAGTCCAGAGAACAGTAAGACGGAGGTGTGTTAATGATGACGGTGTTCAGCAGGCTAATAAACATGAGAGGGCAGCAGTTCAGCCTAAGACAGACTTAAATAACACCAGGAAGGACCTGTGTGAAAATAAGAAGGCATTTTCCCTCCAGTAAGGTCAAAATGCTGCAGAGGTGGCATGGCAGGATCTGCTCTCTCTGTCCCTGGAAGACTCCAAGAGTGGGTAGACCCATGTCTGTCAGGGACAAGGTGGGACACAGCAAGACACTGACTGACCTGGGGGTCCTCCCCAACCCTCATCTCCTCTAGGGTGTCCTTTAGCAGGATAATATCCCAGAAGGAAGATAAATGGAATGCAGTTTTGCTGTCACACTTAATTACTTTGGGCAGCACCACAGCACAGGGTATTTTCTCTGCTAGTTTAAACCAACTTCCAGCTGGCCCCAGCAGCCCTATGACTTTGGGAACTATCCTCTGCTGTACCTGCTGTCTGAAGGCAAAGGCAGAATTACAAGGTAGCACTAAATTGGCTGGGCAGTGCTCCTGCAGTGTGCTCTCCTCAAATCCCTCACCACCTCTGTAGGGACAATGCACAGAGCTGAGGCAAACCAGAGCTAATTAGCTGGCCAAAGCCAACTGGAAAACAAGCCTCCTAAGGCTCTCCAGCAAAGCTCCCTCAGCAGCTACAGGCACACCTTGTCCCCAGCCCGCACCTGCATTAGTCCCACAGTGTGGAATGAGCACAGCAGAACAGCTTTTCCAGGAAGTCCCTGCCTGCTCAGAGCCTGGTATAAAAGGTTGTGTGCAATTTCTTGGCAGAAAAGCCAGAGAAATAACGTAGTAATGTCACCCTGACGTGGCACAGGGGACACAAGTCAGGGACTGTTTGTCCAGGCACTGTTTTGCCTCTGCTGAATGCAGCCAAGAAGTTGAGGAAGCCCTGCCTCAGCCTTTGGTCTCTGAATGAACGATGTGCCTGGCTGCACCGTTGCTCTCAGGGTCACTGGATGGAGACTTCGGCTCACTCTCGGGGCTGATTGCCAGCCAGTAGTGAGAACTCACCTGCAATCATGCCATCCTTGTCACTCCTTTGCTAATTACTCTGTTCAGACCCTGCCAGAAGCAGAGCAGATGATTGCACAGTCACTGTATGCTCAGGCTCCAAGGGAAAGCATCACTGAGCCTCTCTGCTCTGCAGGGCCCTGTCTTAGGGCAGGTAACACAGCTGTCCTGGGAAGGAAAGGGAAGCAGGAGGCCCAAACCAACCAGTAACCCTTCATGAGATGAAGAAAATTCCCAGGACAAATTGCCTGCTTAGACCTATTACACTTTTAAAAAAATCTAAAAAGAGCTGTCCCCCAAACTAGACCTGAGGAAAGTAGTTAAAATACTCTTTTTTTTTGCAGTTTCCTACCAAATGCAGTGGTGGGGCAAGTTCTTAAAACATTGTAGGAATGTTAAATAGCACCAGTGTTTGCATCACTCAGGCTGAGACATGCTGTGGTTGCAAGTTGCCTGTGGGCACAGGCAAACTGAGCAGGAAGGCTGCCAAAAACTCTCCAGGTGTAGTTTTCCCAACTCTGAGACTGTGAATGGTTTGCCATGAGCCCTTTGGTACACTGTGATGTCTTGTTTGATGCCTTCCTTCAGTGGCTCCCCTTCAGTCAAACCCATGAAACGCCAATGGCACAGAGGAAAGAGTTTCTGGGAGCATTGCTCAGAGGTGTTTGCCCATCCAGCCTGTCTGGCTTGGGGCTGGAAAAGCAGATGAGGATCTCCCTGTCATCTTTAAACAAGAGTCCCAAATTAAATCATCCACTTCAAGTACAAGGATTTTAGGAAATGTTTAGCCCTGGTGTGAATGTCTGATGGTAGAGCAGCTGTTCTCTGTTTACTCTGAAGCCTCATTTTGTTCATTCTGTTCTGGTTCTCCATGTGTTTCAGATATATTGTCTACAGTTACATTTCTCCCTCTCTCTTTCTTTCATGTTCCTTTGCCTCCTTTTGTTCACCATCAAAGTCTCACAAGGTAAGTTTGCTTCTGTTCTTCCTCCTCCTCACGCTACGAGGCCGTTTCCCATGGAGAGCAGTGAGCATCCTGTTGGGGCAGGACATCTGGAATTCACTTTGGCCAGTGCTGCACACTCCCAGCCCAAGTCCAGCCATGTGCCTTTACATGTGTGTGTCTGACTGTCTCTGTGTCTGTCCTGTGGCTGCACAGCCCCAGGGATGCTGAAAACCTTCACACAGCATTGAAATGCCCCTGGGGATGCCCCAAGGAGCAGAGCAGGAATCCTTTTCAGCATTGAGAGCATCCTGAAGCCAACCTCTGCATGAACCCAGTCCCAGAAGAATAGCCTATGCACAGACTGGGGATTTTTTTGCCTCAGTCGTACATGCAATGGTTTACAGGAGAAGTGCAATTTCAAGTAAACTTGATTAAATCAGTGACTGTGTGCACAGGCCCACTTAATCCTGAACCCAGAGCTGTCTGTTCTACAGAGCTGCAGCTCAATTTTATTGCAGGCATATTAATGTAAAGGTGCTTCATACAGAGCAGCTATTCCTATGCAAGAAATGCAATAACTATTTTCACATATAAACTATTGGATAAATTTAGTTTGAAGTATTGTAATAAACAAGTTTAGCATAGGACAGGTCATTTTTTGGCTTATGGTCATGTAAAGAGACAGGTTTGGCCACTGTAACTTCCTTCCAGCCAGTTTCAACACCAGTAGCCAGACTGAGAGGATTTCTTAATCTCAATAAAAGGCATGGCTGCACAAGTAAGTTACTTTAGCTAAAGATTTAAGTCAGGCCCCAACTTTCTGGCCCATAGGGATGTTTGTTTGGCTTTTTTTAACCAAAAAACCCCTGCTCCCTAAACAAATGAAACTGATGCCATAGACAAGTCCAAATTACAAGTTTCCAGCCAGCTCACCTTGCCTTCAGAGCTGACTCACACTTAAGACATAAAAGCATGTGAAATCATCATTTTGCCCCCTAGAAAAAGCGGTTTGAGAGAGATGAGAGTCTTTCTGCTGCTCACAATAGGCAGAAAGCTGCACACGATAGGCAGAAATTCAGTTAAGTGTCATTATTCTGTCCCTTGTGCTTGTTTAACAGCAGGAGATCCAGACTGCCAAACCTGGGCGAATGTGTGGGTTTTTTCCAAAGTAAATTTGCTGGAGTCGATTCTCAGTTCAGAAAAAAAGTCGCTTAAAGATAGGAGTTCTGGCACCTGCTGGTATTTTGTGTTCAGTTTTTGTAAGGGACTTAGAAAAGCCTAAGATAAGGGTTAGAAAGAAATATTACAAAGCATAAATGGAAAAGTGTTTGAAAAGTTAAGCATTCTTCTGAGATATGACATTTCAGACTTATTTGAAATTCAAAATATAAAAATGACAGGGTACTTATATTATTTAAACTAAGAAAAAAAACCCCTCCAGATTTAAAAAAAGTTTTTTAGTTGAAAGATCTTCACTGTGGCAGGCACTGCAAGTAAGGAGGTTTGCTTCTTCAATAAGGAGATTTTTTGCATTGATACAGTCAGAATAACAAGCCCAGCTTCTCTTGAAAGGAAAGTGGGGAAAGCTTCTGGTGCAGTCACTGCAACCATTTAGGAAACCGTTAAAAATTCCAGTATTTTTCTCATCATTCTGTACTAGCACAGGAGCTGCAGGTGCTCTCCTACTGCCCTTCCCTGCCCTAGCCCCAGGGGATGGAGCTGTCCTCTATGGGAATTGCAGCCTGCCCCTATCTGCTGTGTGCAGGACAGTAAATAGTCTGGGCCCCCAAGGAGCTGTGACAAGCAGCAGGACAGGCTGCTTGAGGCCTTCCAACATCCATGTGGCTGGAACACCGTGGGGACCCCAAGGGCTTTGCTGTCTTGGTTGGGAGGTGCATCAAACCTCATGGCCACAGGAAGAGGAAAAGGCATGAAGGAACAGGGATCCATGCAGTTTCCTTGGTTTTGCTGCTGAAAAGATCAGTTTCCTCCAGGCTTACTGGATGGCTGCTGTGCCCTAACAAAAGCACCCGTAATTCTGCTGGGCTGGAGCAAAGCAAGTGCAGAACCAGGCAGTGAGAATATCCTTGGAGGCATCCCAAGGTCTGTGTTTCACATGCCACCCTGTGATTCAAGGCATTCCCCTTCTCTGCCAAGAGGTGTTTGCTCACCTGTGCAAGCTGCAGCTGGGGAGCACCATCAGCAAAAGCTGGGAACAAAACTTCCCAGCATGGGAACAAAAAGATGGCTAGAGGAAACCAACCTCCTCCTGCCTGGCAGTGCTCTGGGAGGACGAGGTTCCAACACAAGTAGGTCCCAAGGAGAGATGTGTGTCAGATACATGACTTAGGGTGGCGCTTGGGAACAGCCATGTCTCTGGAGCAGGATACAAGAGCATCCATTTCCCCTGCACTGCAGAAAAACACACTCCATAACAGCTTCAGGTTATTGGGCTGGAATTGGTGACCACTGGTACCTGCTGGGCCTTTACAATCTTCAAGCAGAGGTGCCTGTGCCAGGCTGGTTGGCAGGTGGGTGCCACAGCAGCAGGGCTGGCTGCCAGCATCCACATGACTGTGCCCTGGTGCTGGTGGCAGCACCAGGCAGCTGCTGGCTAAAGCAGGGCAAGGTGGTCACAAGGGGCAATGTGGCAGTCCCCCTGTTTTCCCACGTGGTTTTTGCCACTCCTGGTAAACCAGGCTTGTGGCTCAATTGAGCCTTGCTGAGGCTCCTCATTTGGAATTAACTCTAATGATGTTCCCTTCCCCTCCCTCCTCACAGGCTACAAGGAACAGGGGATCCCACAGCAGCTGTAGTGGCTGGGACAAGTATGGTCAGAGAGAAACACGGCGAGAGATTTCCTTTGGCAGCCGTGGGCCACGGACCTTTTGATTACCCTTTGTCTCTCTTCTTCTCCCTTTTTGTTTTGTGTCCTTGTGTCTGCCCGGTTGACTGTGTGTCCAGCGGAGCGGAGATGCAGAGCGGCCGGCGCAGACTTGCACTGAGGCCCCTGAGCAGCGGAGATGAGGCGAGCACGGCTTGGCTTAGGACTGGTCCCGGCCAGCACGAGGAGGCCGACGAGGAGGACGAGGGTGCCAGGACAAGGAAACTCCCTTGGCGAAGGTGGCACCTGGGCAGGCAGCCAAACTGAGGGAGGGGAGATGCTGCTTTCCCTCTGCTCCCAGGGGCAGGTTGCTGAAGATGTTTTGCCTCCTTTTTATGCTCGCTGTTAAAGGACGCTGGCTGCGAACATCAAATGCCAAGGAGCTATTCATAGATATATGTACAGGATGTAAAAGCAAACCAGTGGTACTTTTTTCCCGCCCTGAGATTCCATCTGTGACTGCTTTGCAGTAGTGGAGGGTCTAACCCAGCCCTCTCTGCTGTCTGTGTGTATATGATGTTCACAGAAGCTCTGTCCCCACAGATGTCTCGAGAAACGTGCTTGCTGTAAATCGTATTGTACTGCTGAAGTGACTGGGGCCATCGCCTGCTTCCATCCACTGCCACCATGCAAAGACCAGAGCTCCCACCAGCCCAGGGGACACTTTTCCTAGCCCAGGACTGGTGTCCTACAGCACCTCGCCTCTAGGGCAGCAAGTACAGCCTTGTGCTGCCAAAAGCCTCTTGTATAAAACAATACTGGGGGAGCCAAAGAACAAGACTTTCCTGCCCCTGAAAGGGACTTGCTGGCAGTGTCTCCATGCTTTGGAAATGGATTCCCTTAGAGTGTAATGAGTGCTCCTGGCTGAAGCAGCATCCCAGCTCTGCTTCCCCAGGTAGGTATCCAAAACTCCAGGATCACAACCTGGTACTAGACAGTGCTTGGGAGCTGTTGTGGTTGGAAGGCCTGTGGCCAAACGGGCTGGGGCTGTGATTTCATGGCTTGACCAGGATGTGCAGGGTTGCAGTGGCCACAGGTGGAGTGATCCCTCTGATCTCTTGCAGCAGGGTGAGAGGAGCTCAGCTTGGTTTTGGCACCTGGATGCTTTTCCTCTCCAAAAAGATGGCAGGAGGAGCCCTGCTGAAAGAGGGCAAAGCCAGGCTGCTCACACACAGAGAGGACCCTTCCAGCCAGAGGTGTTTCACACAAACCTACTGCCAAAACTGGGAGCCACCCAAGCGTGGCAGAGCTGAGACCAGTTCCAGCCCATTGCTCCTGCCAAGAGGCAGATGGTGAGAAAGGGATGGCAGCAAATCCCCCCGCCCTACAAGTGTCCTGCCTCTCCCAGTACAATGGTCTGCTTTTAACAAAGGTTCTTATTTTTCATGCAGAACAGGTCCTGTCAGCTAAAATACCCTCTGTTGTAAAGAGACCTGGGGTGTCAAAAGCAGCAAGTGTCCCTGAGCTGCCCACCAAGGGAGGAGGAGGGCCCTGTGCTGTGCAGGGCACCTGTCAGTGATCCCACAGAGAGCTGCTGGGGTAGGAAGCTCCTTTGGTGTTTTGGTTGCAAACTTCTGCCTTAGCTTCCCCACAGCCCCTGCTGTTCTCCTGATGCCTGGACACTGTCTGGATTTAATGCAACACCTCTCTTCCCAGAAAGTTTCCTCCCTGCCCAATGTCCACACTGCACTGTGAGCCCACAGCCTGTGGGAAGCAGGCCTCAGTACCTCTTTGCTCTCCCTTCTTTAGGGCTAAGGACAAAGCAGCATCCACAGTCCCAACCCCTCCAAACTATGCCTGTTTATCCAATTCAGGTGTCAGAAGGGATGACAGACTTTTTTCAATTCACCCTTCCATGGCTGTGCACTATAAAAAGCTTTGGGCTGCCTGAACAGGAGAAAGAGGCAGAGTTAGGAGCCTTGGGAGCACCAGTCTTCATTGTGAAGATGCTGGCTCAAGCATTTCCTCTGATCTCAGCAGTCTTAATTGGAAAAATATAGATATATAAACAAGAAGGCAAATTTGTATCACAATTAATTGTATATTTTACCAGGTCAGAATTCAGGTAGGGCAGTCAGTGTATTGGTACAGCTCACTGTGTATGGTAAGGAAAAAATGACAGATCTCCTAAGCAAACCCATGGCAGAAGCACAGGAGCAACTCAGGCTGCATTTCTCTTGCCTCACACCCTAAACTGTTGCTCTCACTGCCATGCTGAATAGACATGAAAAAGGTATTTAGTCACTACCCTGTATCCAAACAGGGATGCTGAGCTCCACTTTTTGGGCTACTGAATAGAAAGTGAAGATCATGACATGGTGCAGACAGGAAAACTTGGCATTTGTCATTTTAGAGGAAAATAGATGAAAAACCATCAGTTTCTAGAGCAACAAAAGCCACACAACACAGGCAGCAGAGGAGCCAAGGTTTCCTTGGAAGACAACTACCAGTTGGTACTTCTCATTATCCCAGGGCTGGAAGTGCTCAATAAGAAAAGCAGCACAATTATCCTGCCAGAATGCCAGGCTGCAGCAAGTTACCTTGCTTTGCCAGAGAGAGGCTTGGAGGACAGCAGCAGCTGAGGAAAAACAATCAAGCAGGTCAGTGGTGGAAAACCCAAGAGCCACCTGGGATCTGCATTAAAGCCAGAGGATGAGTTCCTCAAGATTATCACTGCCACAGCGATGGCCAAAAGGATTTCTGCTCACAACATTCAACAGTTTCAAGTGTCTTTGTCCATTTCTACCAAAGGGACTGGTACAGGGAGTGGCCTGTGCTGTGGCATCTACAGCTCTGTGGCTTCCTGGGCTGTACAGGTGTTACAGAACTGAGCTTCAGCATTTCCTGTGAGACAGACCATCTCTGCTCCTCCATTTCCCACCTGGGAAAAAAAGGGGTAAATAGGATCCTAGCCAATAGCAAACAGGGAATCTGTAGCACATCTGGAAAACACCTTCACAAGCTGCTGCTGTCATCAGTGAGAACTCTTTTTTTGAGATATATAACTAGCCCTAAAGTCACCCAAACCACTTTACCCGCTCCGCTGCAGTGAGTGCAACAACAAAGAGCAATGGTTACTCCTCACCTTTGCCAAAACAGAATGGCTGGGTCAAGTGCAAACACCAAAAACTGCCTAAGCATCAAGTTAGTTGTGCTGTGGTGTCAGGACAAGTGTGAAGAAGCCCCTGCAGGCATGGCTAACAGTCCATGGATAAAAGGAACCAGGCAAAACCTTTTAATGCAGCAGCTCTCACACAGAAGCAGCAATCATGGCTTAAGAACAACTTCTTTTGGTGCCTGTGAAGTTGGGTTCACTTTTAGAAGGTGGATTTAAATGCGTAGTGGACAGGCACCACAAGAAACCTCAGGCTGGGGAGGATTAAACAAGCTGACATTTTCACTGGCCCTAAACTGCCAAAAGTTGCATCTCCTGTGGCATCAGATGTCAGATCAGCAGCAGATACCCCATCCCAGAGACCCAGCACCTGCACAAAAGGTCCCCTGGGAACAAAAAGAGACAGAATAAGCTCCTCATCAGCATCACCAGGGTTTTGTTGACCTTTTGGGCCACATTTGGTGCTGTCTGTCTCCGTGCTCTAGTGAGGATGAGAGAATTGGGTTGGCTGGGAAAGGACTGAATGGAAATGCTGCCCTCCCTGGGATGGCTGCAGGTCTCTGAGAGCATCACTTTGGTTAGGTCTGGGTGCTGTCTGCATTTATTACATGAGGGAGTTTGGTACAGCAGTGCAGCACTGCACAGACGAGGTGTGGGATTTATAATTTACTTTTGGGTTTTTGCTCTGTAATTTTTTTTCTTAATCTTTGACCTTCTTATTGAATTGGTGAAGCCAAGAAAACACTCAGTGCACCACTTTAGAGGCTCTGAAATCTGTCAAATGTTATCCAGGACAAAAAGCCTTAATTTTGCCTATTGTAGTGATTTGCTTAATTGATCTTAATTAGAAGCAGACAGTTTCCCACTCTCTGCTTTAGGACAGGAGCCACTTTATAGATTGGCCTTGCTACCAGGCAGCAAGCATCAAATTGCATTTTCCCCAAGGCTGTCCTGTGGTAGTAATAACAATGATAAATCCCTCTGCTTTTCCCAATAGCCCTGAATAAAACTAGCCCTGCCAAGCTCCCCCCAGCCCCGGTGTGAGCAGCAGCCTGCTCTCAGGCAGTGGTGAGCCCCTCATCTTGGCTTCAGGTCTCCCCATGGCAAGTACTGGGGAGCTGCGGGGAGCTCAGAGACTCCAGGGCAGGGCTGTGGTCCCCAGGGGGTTCTGCTCATCCCATCTTTAGTATCACACTCTCCACTATGACTTGGTTTTCTTCCTCTCACAAGAGGTCAGAGTTCTGTGCACAGCTGGCAGCATCTGGAGGAGCCTGTCTGGTGCCCACAGTCCAGGCACTGACAAGAAGAGCCACGCTGTGAAGACACAGGTACGAGTGAAAATCTGGAGCTTTCCCCCACCAACAATTACTTTCTTTCTCTTTAGGGTAAAATTAACCACCCAGCGCTTTCACGCCTCTTTCCGAAGCATTGCAGAGTGGACAACACCAACACCTCCTCCTCCCCCGGGGCTGGAGAACTCCCTGCCCTCCCCTGGGAGCTGTGCTGTGACCATCGCTGTGAGCCAGCCCTGCCTCCTCGCCAGCACAGCCAGAGGGCACAGCCCGAGCCCTTCCTCTGGTGCCAAGTGCATGGCACCCAGCTATCCCAGCACCATCACCTGCTTCATAAATGTAGATGTTTGCCATGCGAGTTTTACAGCTAAAGAGTGATAGTGGGTAATGAAGAATAAACGCAGTTGCTTCACCCCCATCTGCCAGCAACACGGAATTTTCTGCTGCTCTTCTCTGATTGCGAAAACCAGGTTTCTCAAAAAAACCCCCAAAAAACAAAACAAACCAAATCACCCCCCAAAAAGGGCTCTAATGAAATAATTTCTTGGTACTTGAACCCAGCCGGGCTGAACAACTGATTTACTCCTCATTGAAAAGCAATTCCAGGTGGGAACCAACCCAAATGTGTAGCCTGTCAAAAAACAGCTTCATTCTGGGTCAGCCCAACCATTGCAATGGAGGGCACAGAACCATTTTCCCAAGTTCATTGGTGTTGCCAAATCCGTATTTACCATGGACCAGGTGCTTTGGCAGGTGACCCCCGCCCTCCCAGCCTTTTGCCTGGTTGGCCACACCTGCTGCAGGGGCTTGGCATTGCTCTCAGCCCTGGCAGTCACAGCTGGAAGGTCAGTGGGGTTTTGTGCTGGGAGCAGCTCTGGCACACGCAGCCATGGGGTCAGAAGTGTCAGATGTGAGGGGTGACTGGATCTGTGCCACACCCTGTGTGTGCTGCCCAACACACACAGCTGCATGTTCCTCCCCACATGCATTGACTGACACACATTTCATTAAAGACCTTCCAGTTCTGCTGGAAATTGTCCCTTAAGTCTTGCTGTGAGTGTTGTGCTGACCTCTGTGGGTAGGAAGCTGAAGCTCACAGTCCCAGTATTCTTCCGAGGGCCATCTTATCCCTTGCCTCCTGCTTATTCTGGGATAACCCTGCAGTTCACACACATGCACACTTTTGCTCTGTAATATTTTATTGCTACCCAGCCCAAACTGCATCCGGTGCAAGACACCACCAGAGTTCCTTGACATCTAAGTCCCAGGTACAAGGAGACCCTGGCTGGATCTGATATTCCTCCCAGGAAAAAGCAGTGTCTTCCCCCACACACTTGCTAACCACGGTGTGGCAACACAGCCCTGTATTTTCCAGCTGACTTTGCTTCGTGCTCACACACACGATGCACTTTGAAGCAGTGCTGCAATTTATTTCCCAGGCTGGCACTCAGCATTCCCATCTCCCTGTGGGAGCAGCATGGTGCAAAATCCCAGGTCACAGTGGCACCATCTGAACCAGGGTTAATTACAGTGAGTAATTACAGTGAGTCCCACCAGAGCTCACGCTACCCACAGCCCATCCTTCCTCCTCTTGTCATCTGTATAAATAACTAAGCCAGGCTAAAATTCAAGTCCTGCTTCTCTTGCACCACACAATGGCCAGAGGGAAGCAGCAATGCCCTGTCCCCACTGCTGGAATGCTGCAGTGAGAAATGAAGACTTCATTCAGGCTCTAAGAATGGCAAGGGCCAGAGTAGCTCAATCCATCTTCCAGCTCTAAGAATGCTTTCAGCAGGCGGGTGAAAGGGAATGGCACATTTTGGCTTGGGATCAGAACAGGGGCTCACCTCTACCAGCAGTGCCTGGAGGTGATGGCAGTGCTCCCCCAAACACAGCAAGTGATCCCTCCCTGACCCACACCCCTCCTTCACCCACCACACCCCAACACAGGCACTGTTCCTGAGGCTGGGAGGGGGATTCTCCTTGGCTTTGGCCATGCATGGATACATCAGATTTTCCACCCTAGGAAGGAGGGAGCAGGGGCCTTCCCACCTGTGCCATTTGCACCTTGCTGGTGAGCCCACCTTTCATTTTCGTACTGGAGCCCAAACTGAGGAGTTGCAGAGGACCATTTGTATGCCTATTTATATCACCCAGTATTGGATTGTGAATTCTTGTGTTTTGATACTGTGGATATTTTTTTTTAAAGTTAAATATATTCTATTGCTGGACAGCTGGAACAAAATGCAGAGTCTCTTTATGTCACCTGGAGAAACCTCATCATCCCTGATTCCAAATGGGTTCTTGTTGTCCTCCCACCAGTGAGGTGATGGAGAACATCCAGCAGACACCAGCCCACACCCACAGCCCCTGAGGAGAGGAGGCAGGGGCCAGGGCATAGCTTCCTTAAGGAATTCACCACCAGAACCTTCCAGAGGAGCAGAAGGCTGGTGAGGAGCCTCGCCTGAACCTCTGGAATGAGACAAGGGAGGGGGAAGAGCCACCTTGTGTTCCCCTGTGCACATGCCTACCAGCAATCCTTCTCTGGGTTTCATTTGCAATTTTAACATTTTAACATGACTGCAGGTGCATTATCCCTGCTCCCTGTGAGAGAACAGCCCACGTGCTGTCAGGAGCTTGGCCACAGACACCTGAGCAGAGCTGAGCAGGTGGCAGAGCCTTGCCATGAAAGGCAGCTCTGCTGCAAGGGCCAGCAGCTTGTCAAAACACCTGCACATCTCAGCCATCCACACTCCATGCTCCTCCTGTGATGTACGGTGCCACAAAATGTCACTGCTCTGCTTCCTCCCCAAAGCCACTGTGGGTAGGGAAACACATGGGAGATGCCAGCTGGGTCAGGGGCCCAAGCTCAAAGTTGGTACAAGACCAGCAAGAAGGGTCTTCTCACACCCCATGGCTTTGAGGGCCTGGGAGATGAGCAAGTGAGCTCCTTTCATTTGCTGTATGTTTCTATTCAGGCTTCAGCCCTCAGCAGAGGAGGCAGTTTGGGATGAAAACTGACATATAGTAGTATGATACTATTAATACACCCATGCAGACACAAGCAGCACGTGGCAAACCCACTGGAGGGCTCTGGGATAATTATCTCAAAGAGATTTCTTTAACACCCTGCTAATGGAACCATTTCAGAAGGGGAGGAGGAAAATAAGCAATAAACCACACGAAAGCAAGTCAAAAACTGAAGCCTGGTGAAGACACATGAGACACAGGGAAAACCTCCATGCCACATTTCTGGGCATCCCCCTGCCCAAGCACACTTCTGGGCACCCACCTCCTCCACACCATAGCCCAGGGGGAGCTCCACAGCCACCACACATATCTCACCCTGACTTCAGGGGTGAACTGCCTCATCCCCAGCCCAGGTGCCCTCAGAGCACAGCCCAGCCTCTGCTGTCACTCCTCTGTGCACCTGCTCCATGCAGCACAGCAGTGGTGGGTCCAAGGAGACTCCCTTTCCAGCAACCACCACACAACAGGGACAATTCCCTCCCTCTGCACTTGCAGCCTCCTTAAACCAACTCACCTCCTTACAGCTGCCATACACCTCTGGGATACACCCAGTCCTGCAGCAGCTCCTGCTTGGAACCCCACAGGGCTGCAGCCACAGCACCAACACCACTCCCAGGGTGATGGGGAGCAGCTGTGACTGCCTGCATGATCCAGAGCAATCAGTGCTTTGCATCAGGCCATCCAGGAGAGTTTGGGCTGTTGGCTGCTCTTACACTGGTGGGGCAAAAGCAGCTTGTGCAGGAGGGCTGGGGTCAGTCCTGGCTTGCAGCCCACCCCAAAAGGGAGCCAGAGTCTGCCCACCAGCAGCTCTCACTGCTGGCCGTGCAGAGACATGGAAATACACCACCTGGGTATTGGATCATTTAGAGATACACATTTAGAAAAACATAATTTCAACTGTATTCTGGTCAAACTAGCCTGAGCAACCATTAAAAAAAAAAATAATGTCTGTGCAGAGGAGGGTTATTGCAAGATATGCATGTACTATCCCTAAATCTCAACGCCATACCATCCAAATACACATTGAGATCCATGTGCAGCTATAAGAAGGTAGCACCTGATCCTAGGAGGTAATATTACAATTACAGGCTATTTCAGAGCTTGTTTCTACTGCAACCCTGTGGAAGGGGATGTGAGCTGCAAGGAGTGTATGCTTACATCTAGGGCACATTAAGCATTGTGCTGCTAGAGATGTGAAGGTTTTTAAGGAACAGGTCTTGGTTCTAGGCCAGACAGATGAATGCCAGATTCCAGGCTTAAATTCTGTTTATTCAAAGGCCCAAATGCTGCTGAGCAGCCTGGGCAGCACAGGGATTAGGAGCCACTCTCCCTGCAGAGACAGTGTGTGAGTGCCCTGGCATGCTCTGGATGCTGCAACCTGCCCTGCTGGAACCTCTGCCCACCAAAACAGCCACTGGCACTGCCTGTCCTATCAAAACAGCCACTGTCCCACCCGTGGCCAAAGGATACAATGGGTTCAAAGGATAGCATGGCAGCAGCCTGCCCTGAGGATGCTCCCTGGCAGCAGCGCTGTGGGCTGTACCATGCTGGCACACAAGCACTCAAGAGACATCCTCTCTGAGCCTTAATGATCCCCCTGTAAACCACAGGGCCTGTGAGCCTTCCTGCAAAGCCATTTCCCATGGGAAGAGCAGGTGGGCACGTGCAGAACGTGGCAGTCGCATCAGGGCACGTTTGAAGCTCCTGCTCGGGGCTGATGAATGGTGGGAGGAAGCACGTGGCACCCCACAGAGCCCACCCACGGGTCCTGCCATCTCCCCTCGCTGTTCTGGAGGCATAAAAAGAGATGAAGCATGAATTTAGCACCAGAAAAAGATACCACGCTGCCAGCGGAAAGTGTTTTTTTAGCCACAGATCCTTTCCAAATGGGGAAACATATCTGTAGCATCTCTATCTTGCTACTACAGACTCCTGCTGCTTTTTCTTCTCACATTCCCTTCTCTGAGCCAAACCCCACTGCTGCAAGAGAAGCAGATCTGTGTGTGTGTCCCTGCAGAAGTCCTGGGGTCCCTAATGTGGGAAGCAGCATGTAAATCATCTTGGAGCCAAAGCCCCTAGTGACACAGGGGTCAGTCACTAGAAATTAAAGTATTTGATTTTGTTTCCTGGCTCTGGAAAACTCAGGTGTTTGAGTTTTAATAATTTTGTGCCTTTATTTCTCTTCTTACTCCTTTGTCCTGGTGCTTTCAAGTCCTACATTTCTACATTAGGAAAAGTGTGTTTGAACACCCTGGCACCAGGCCATGTGGAGAGGGAAGCTGGCCCCAGGTCTTGCAGGTCTGACATTGTTAATACGAACAAATGGTAGGAGACACAAAATCCCAACAAACAGAAAGCACCAGCCCCAAGCAGGCAATGCAAGCAGTGCCAGAAATGGGATGAGCTGCTGGGGCACAAAATTTTTCCAGTTTCCTCCAGAGCTGTCCTAGATGGGATTAACTCACGAGCCTCCTCCATGGGCTTTGTCTTTTAAGTGGCACAGCAGCAGCTGTCCTGTGCTCTCTGGCTGCTCCAGGGTGGAAGCCCAGGTTCATCCTGGAGAGCAGCAGGAACTACTAAGACAGGTCCCCTAAGGGTGGGAAGAGAACACCTGACTGTATGAAAGCAGCAGCAGCCCCCAGGGCAGCCCCTAGAGCAGTAAATCCCCATATAAAGCCTTCCTTGCTGGAGGCATCTCTCGTGTGGGTCAGGCACTGGGGGTGCAGGACATGGCAGAGCTGTGTCCACAGCCCCACTCTGGGAGGGTGAAGTGTGGGCCTGGGCATGGCAGGTCATCCCTGGCACCACTGAGACTGCAGGAGCAGAGTGTCACCACTTTCATGGACTTCAAACTACGTGGCAAAAGATGAACCAAACCAGCTGACACTACAGCAGGGCCCTGCCCATTTCTCTCATTTCACAGGGGTTTCTAATTTATTTTTTTTTAACACTTCACAATAACAAAGGACAAGTTTGTATTTTTTTAAGGGCAGGGAAGTGAACAAAATGCAGACTCAGATGACAGTGTGCGGGGGAAAGCTGTCCCCAGGGGACAGGGGCTGGGGCTGCCAGGGGACTCCAAGCCTGGAATGGCACAGGGAGGAGAGACGTGCTGCTCCTCCCAGCTCCCCAGCCCTAGAACCACCCAGAGAGGAGATGTGGGCAGCATGAACCCTTCACCCCCTGCCCTGCTCAGGGCGTTTATTAATTTTACACAACCTCCCCAGCTCGTACTGGGAAAGCCAAATCCCAAAAGTGCCGGGGAGGGGGGAAGAAAAAGCCTCAAAGCAGCGGCGCTCGGAGCGTAGAGAGCATCCCGGGCAGCGCCAGGGACACATCCCCATCTCCCGGCACATATCCCCATCTCCCGGCACATATCCCCATCTCCCGGCACTCACACATCCCCATCTCCCG
>VWZU01008479.1:1463656-1531053 GCA_013397095.1 Sterrhoptilus dennistouni | reverse complement strand
ATCCACCCCAGGCCGGACAGGTTCTTAAGAAAGGGGAGCGCGGCCCTTGTGGGGCGGAGACCAAACGCGAGCTCGCCCCACCGAAGCCTGGAGGGTGCCCCGGCAGCATCCCCCCCCCGCCCAAAACATCTCCAAGCCAGCAGGACTCGGGAGGTGTCAGGCACAGCCCCACGACAAAGCGGCTGAGGGAAAAGGCATCCCCAGGTTGACAGGCACTCTCCGCACACAGATGCTGCTTGGCCGTCCTGCCACCGCTGCCACCTTTTGCATATTACGCGGTGCATAATTTGCATAATACGCGGCCATGCATCCCCTGCAGCAGCACACAGGCAGGAGGTTTTCTACTCTGAACCTCCCCACCCCTGCTTCCCCCCAGCCGCACTGCACAGGAGGACATGGGGGCCCTGGGGCTGTTGCCAAGCTTCAGGCTGGAGCTGCTCTGCATCATCCATGGCAGTGGCAAAATCCCTCCTGAGGCGCTTCCCAGGGACCCCAAAACTCCACCAGCTTGTGTTGGGAACAAAGCTGAGCACATCATTTGACCCCTATCACCCCCCACACCCAAGTCCTGCATTTCCACAGGCTGGAATGCCCACCTGGCCTCCAGCACCCCCTGATTTATTGGAGGCTCGTTCTGTCAAGTAGCACCTAATCAGACAATGCTGAAGGAAAGGAGCTGCCCCTCCCTACCTGCAGCCTGAGCAGACAACCTTACACCCCTGGCACTGCTGGAGGTGCTGGGAGGCTCTGCTCTGTAAGACTAGAGACCTCAGCAAGGTGTAAAGTTTTATTTGTTGCATTAATGTAAGCCCTGGCCTCTCTTCTCTATATTGAGTTTATGAATCCTTTAGTTTATTAATGCATAAGGTGGCAGGGAACTCTGAGCTTTGCTTTGGGGGTAAAGCCAAGTTGGGGGGCCAAGCCAGACTCTTGCTGTGCCAATGGGGTCTGCCCCTTCCCAACCCTCTGTATAAACCTTAGAGTCAGCAGATGCCAGTACTCAGACACAAGGTTTTTTTTTTTCTGACTTACTCCCTTTTCCTCTTGAAAGCAACAAGATGGATGTGTCTTTACAGACCATGAGAGTTTGCTTCTAGATAAGGCCAGGGACTTGTAGGTAGAGAAGTAATGGGAGAAATTATCAGTTTTAGAAAATGTTACCAACTGACACAGACTGCTCCTCAGCCAAGGCCATGTTAAATCCCTGAACTTAGAGAAGAAGAACAAAGATTGAATGGAATTATGAATATTGTTTTGTTATATACAGAAAAAGGGGGGATGTGCATATTAGAGGGGGACATGAAGTAGACATACTGCGAAGTCTGTACCTTCCAAATACCTCAGCCAATGGGGAAAGGAAGAGGGTGTTGTGGCCAGGAAATCAGGATAAAAAGAAGGCTGTATCCTCCAGTAATTTGAGAGACCCCAGGGGAAATGCCCCATGACCTTTCCCTTTATTCAAATAAAGTTACAGAACTCCTCTGCCTCCCCTCTAGGCATAAGCCTCTGGCATTGTGAATTTTTCTGCACACTCTCCACCACAATGTCATGGTGTTCCCTCGACTCTCAAGAGAAGTTTTTGCAGAACAGGTTTCTTCACCCTCTGTTTTCGCATTTCAGGGTGCAGTTGGGTAAGGTTTGGAGGTTTTTGTTTTCCTCTGAAGGTAGGAAGAGGAGTCACATACCAGAGAGACACAAAACCCTGGACCTATAAGTAAAACAGGGGCTGTCAGTTCAGCTGGAGTAAGCTCAGCAGGCAGACAGGAAACGTGTTTGCTTCCCCACAGCCCAGGAGAGACCGCTGGTGTACAGGCAGCAGCCTCACATCCAGTGTCTCGCCAGCTCTGCCTCCAACCAAGAGGCTTTTAGTCTTCGCATTCCACACTGCAGGGCTTCTCCTGCAGTTTGTTTTAGAGGACCTGTGGTGAGCCAGGTCTGGTCCCCAGGTCAGGCTGCTCCTGAGGGTCTGGGCACTAAATCTGGCTTTCCCATGGGGCAGCCCACCTGCCCCTCTGTGCCAGAACAGCTCCTGCTGTCCTGTGCTTGCACAGCCAACCAGGAGGGAATGGAACTGCCTTCAGGCTCTACAACCGAGTCTTCCTTCATTGCAGAAACAGTCTGGGGGGTTTTTTTGGCTTTTGGTCCAAAGTGCTCCCTCTGGCCCTGCCCACAGTGCAGCTGAGAGGGAGAGGAGCAGGGGGAGTGTTTGGCTGTGTCAAGTAGCTCTGATTCTCCTGGGTGCTTTTGCATTCTCCAGTGCAGAAATCACAGGGTGGCACTCAGAAACCACTCAGTGGGAGCAAAAAAGAATTTTAAAAAATTTTGAGCTGCCTTCAGTTGCCTTCCCTGCAGAAGGGGGATGGAGAAATTCAGGCATCTCTGGGGGGTAGCTCTCACTGAGTCTGGGCCTCCCACAGCCTCACTTCTGCTCTCTCCCTGCCCTGCTCCCTGCAGGGCCAGTTCCTGTTTGTCGGGATCTGTTCCCAGCGCAGGGTCCTTCCCTACTCTTGCTTTTATGCAGCACTGCTGGAGCCTGATTCCCCCCAGTCATGGACATGAAAGGCTGTTCCAAGGCTGCCACAAGCTGCCCAGGGCAGACACTGACTGCACACCAGAGGAATGCTTCCCATATGCCTTTATTTGCAATGTTACAGGACTCTTTTACAGGCACTGTGAGTTGGTGTTCCAGACTGGTTTGGATTTTTTTTCTGTATTACCCAATGACCGAGAGGTGTGGTGGGAGCAGGGAAAATCCCTCACAGCAACTGTTCCAGCCTCCAGGAAAGCATAAGACATCTGAGAGCAACAATCTGCTTCTTCCGAAGCCACGAAGCGAGGAATCTGGTTTATAAACAGGCTTAAAAAATAACGTACATATATAAGAGCAGCTTGAAGCTAAAGTACAGCGGTAAGTGGTACATAGCTACGCATATCTGTTCATACCCTTTTTCCAAAGCTGGAAAAGGCATGGCTTAAAAACTAAAAACACAGTTTAAAAAACAAATAATTCCATGCATTAAATTTTAGTGTTTTGTGCAATTAAAATGGGATGAAAATAAATATAACTTAAAAAAAACCCCAACCTTTTCCATGACACTAATGGAACAGAGCCAAAGTCTAGTAAGGCACTTCCACATGGGCTATTCTAGAAAGCCTAGCAAGGAGCTAAAACAGTGCAACCATTTACAATGGCATCTGATGAACAAAAGACACCTGTCTGGTGAGATATGAACTGAGAAGAACCTTAGGAAACTTCAGTCCTTGGGAAAGAGGCTTGGCTGCAGATGGCTTGGTGGCCTACTACTCCTCCTTATTGCTGCAAGGGAGGTCTCCCCCATCAAGGGTGCTGGACCCATCAAACTGTGGCAGAGGGCCTCTGGAGCCCTGCTCCTGGGGAGTGAGATGGGACAGTGGGTGTGGGGATGGATGGAGCAGGTGAGGGATTGGTGGCTGCCAAGCTCCTGCACTGCACGTTCCTGGCGGGATGGCTGCCGGCCTCCCCTCCCCGCCAGCCTCTCCACGGGTGACCTTTAGCGCTCCAGCCCCGCCGCCGCTCCGTTCGAATGTTCCAGGAAGTTAAAAAATAGCCTCCGCCCTAAATAGGGAACTGGGTGTTTTCGCAGGAGTGGGAGCACCGGGGCCGTCACACGTGGCAGTGCAGCCACAGGCAGCTCTCTGGAAAAAGAGGAAGGCATGGGGATGCCTGACCCCAGCTCTGCTTTGCCAAGGGTGTCCAACCTGGGAGCTGCCTTGCTGCTGTAATCCCTCACCTGACGCAGATGGAAATCACAGAGATGTTCCAGGTGGGAGGGTTGCCCTGGACTAGGTGTGAGCATTGGTGGAACTACATATGTGCTCAGCTGCTGACAAAAAGACTGATCAACCTGGATGGCTACTTTAGGTCTCATAGTAGTCCTTTATAAGCTATTTTTCCCAGCTAGGGAGGTATGGAGACCCCAGCTAAGGTAGGCTGGAAGCAGTTCCTAGCAGGGGAGCTGGGGCTCTAGAGAGGAGCCCAAAAGTTTGCTCACCAGGGCACCCAGCATGGGGGACGTGGGGTGGGAAGCACCTGGCCATGGCAAATACCTGTGCCTGACTACATGGCTCTGCAGCAGAATGGAAAACCTCGCCCTCCACTCCCACTCAAAAATAACTAAGCAACTTCTACAAGGCATCTTGAACACAAATTAAACCCCAAATCTGCCCTTCTAGCAGCTCTGAAGGACTTGGCACAGCCAGCTCCCTGGGCTGAAAGGTGCTGGAAGAGACAAGTGAAGGGCTCCCACTACAGTGTCCTTCACCATCTCCACACCTCGCTCACACTCTCTGACTGCCAGAGGGTCCTGGGCACAGTCACTGAGTGTTTTCAGGACAATCCCAAAGCAGGAAGAGGCTCCTTCCTCTGCCAGCCCTCTTAACATCAGGCTGAGCAAGAGACAAAAGCACGGTAGGCGAAACATGCCCTTGCCTAAGCAACCCACTCCAGGCTGCTCCCGGCTGCCAGCTCCCGCTGACTCTGCAAAGCCAAGGTTTCAAGTTCAGCTTTTGTTCTGGCAGGTTAGCTCTCTATTTACAAGGGGGGGTGGGGGGGAAACAACCAAGACAACCTAAAAAACCCCACAACAAAAACACATTAAATAGGGAGAGTATAGCTTTCAAATGGGGAGGGCGAGGGCTGGAAAGTGTCTTGTAGTGCAGTTCAGAAGAGTCAGTTGGGGGCAGGTTGGGGGTAGTGGCAGAGTCGGATGCGCAGCTTTAATGCAACTCTTCTCTCTGGGACAACTCCGTCAAAATCTGAATGAGGTTGTCCAGCCCCCAGAGGTAGCCATCCTCTCTGTTCCCTTCCACCCAGGGCACGTTGTGCTGGAGAACTTGTCCCTCTGGCAGGGGGGTGGTTTTCCCAAAGTCAATCATCCAGACTTTGGCTTGTTCCTGCTTGTCATGAATGAAGAGGAGAGAGCTCCCAATTACCTGTGGAGAGGTGAGACCAGTTAGTGGTGCTTCTGTTGCCTATTTTCAGCCCTCTTTGGGGCTTTCAGACACCTATCTCAGGCTGCATTTCCAAGACATACCGCTGCAATTTTGCATGAGGAAAAGCAAGCTCTGGGAGCCACTGGTTGTGTTTGCACATGCAAATGGGGCATTTGGACAAGCTAATTTACTCATACAAATCCCAGGTCTTGGCAGAAGGAGAGGATTAGAAAAACATGGGCATGAAAGATAAAGATGTCATTTTGGAAAATGAGTTAAGGTCCCTTAGCAAGAAATGAGATTGTCTCAGCCTCCTGATGGGGATTTTTTCAAGGCTGGTTCTTTGTGATCAGCCTGTGCTCTTTGCACTCTTTGCAGACACCACTGCAGAGATGGGTACTCCAAGTACAAGTAACTAGCAATCTGCGGTCTCCTGCCTCAACCACCATCCAATTACACCCAGACTGCCCCTAGAATAACCTCCTGGCACTCACAGCACTCTGGAGCTGCATGCTCATGAATTTCCTATTCTCTGACTTCACTTGGCTGCATCTGCTTTGAAGGGCTTTCATATCCTGATTGGCCTTTTGAAAAATCCTGCAGCAAGTAGTGGCCTGGGCAAACCTGGGGGAGCCAACAGGTGCATTTGGGCTCTGACAGCAGAAGTGTCAAGGCCTGTTGTAGTGGGATGAAACCCCACAAGCCCAATGGTCAATACACACAAAGCAGAGAGATGATCAGCAGCTCAGCATCCTGACTCATCCTGGCTCAAATTTCCAGCCAGGCTGACAAGCAGCAGCAGCTCTGCTGTGGCTTCCCAGTGCTTAGGAAACATGTATCAGTATCAAGCCAGTCACCATCGTGCTCTTCTGCTTAATCTCGTCCTCCAGTCAGAAGATTTTAGTAGGGCCTTTTACAGAAAAGCACCAATGGATGCATTTCAGAGCTGTCCCAAATAAAAACTGTTTTCCAAGTTCTCTCTGATGTGCGTGAATTGGTGAATTACGAACTCATTTGCCCTGTGTCACAAATAGGTGACCAGAGTACAAGGGCTGTAGCAGAGGTGATGCAGAGCACTGAGTGCCCCTCATGATGTGTAGGTACATGGAAGAGAATCCAGCTGGTGTCAGCCCTCCAGAACAGCAGCACTAAATGTTACTGGGGATGCCCACATCCACGGTATCAGCAGAGCTTAGCCTGAGGTTTGCCTTTAGACAAGGGTTTTGAACAGGATGCATGCAGTGTTTGCAAAAGCTGTTATGAATTTACATTTTTCAGGAGACTTTTTCCTCCAGTGTGTTGGAAAAACGTCCAAGGTCCAGAGATGCGTATTATTTCCAAGAAATGCTTATCTTTAGCTCTCCTCCTGCTAACCTCTTATAGTCCTTTCTTGGCCAGGACAGAGCATTCTAATTTTAAGGAAAAGCCTTTTGCTGACATTCTTCATTTGCGTGTCCTGGACTGCCCAATTCCCCTGCAGCTCCTTGGAGGAGTCCTGCTCAGAAAGGGCCCCATGGAGGGACACAGAGCTTGGCAGACCTTCTGCTGTGCTTCATCTCGAAGCGGGATGGAAAGTCAAAGCTGCTGCTTTTTAATTTTTAAGGAGTGGAAACTCCTTTCAAACCCTCTTTGAAAGGCTGCTTTGTTTCTGTGTTTTCAAATGAAACCCTGGCACTCGGTTTCAGGGAGAATTTTGTTTCCTGTGTTGAACTGCCCTGAAACCCTCAGTTTTGACATTTCCCTTCCAACTGCCTTCCAGGCGCTGCCACCAGGAGGCACGGCCCCATCTGTCTTTGGCTCCTGGCAGGATCCTCCGTGTGTGGGGCGGAGGTGGCTCATGTGGCTCTGGATGAGGGACAGTGGGCTCTTGGAGCTCTGGCTCCTGAGCCCTGGGAATCAAAGGTTCCTATGAGGCTCTTTTGTTCCTACACCACACATTACAAGGACACGCGCTCTCATGTTTTGTTAAGCAGATGCAATAGCAAAATTATTGCATTAAATTGTGGAGCATTTCAGTTCCTGAAATGGCTAAAAAAGGTAATGTTCCCTCCTTGTTTTTCCATCAGCACTGAATCTTCACTGTAGATAATGTTGGTGTCGTGGACACTCATTTCCACATGAAATTCCTTCGGAAGGAAGAGTTCGTACTGTGGTGCCCCAACCAGCTCAGGAAAGGCGTGTTTGAGGTATCTGCAATTTATGGCTGTGTTGAAGCCTTGTTTGATCATGTGGAGTAACTGTCAGCCAAATGATACCTGACATGCATTCAAACAGACATTTCTCCTGAAAAAACTCCTGTGCTTTTACACTAGGGAATTTTCCCTGTCATAAACAGCCCAAGTTTCTCCTAGATCACTTTTAATCTGTTTGAACATTGGCTTTCAGTAGATTTGAGTCCACGTCAGATGCATAAACATTGTATGTTATCATCTATGTATGTAACTATTAAATACACATATGAAAATACAGATATAAGAATAAAACAGCCCCTGACTTTGACTTCTCTCCTTGGACAAGATGAGATTAAACAGTTTGCCTCTCCAGGCAGATCTATCTGAATAGCAGCATTACCTCATGGCACTTGAAGAACGGGGATGTCTCCAGCGTAGCACGGATACCCTTCAACCGGTTAAGGTAACTGTTCTGGAATTACAAAAAAAACCAAATCCAAGCCATCAGCATTGAAGGAAACCTACATAAAACCCACTGCATTGGGGCAGACAGGAAAGTCACCCCTGCACCCAGCATCCTCCCACAGACCTTTCCCTTTGGAGAGTGTCCCCTCTTTTTTAAGATCCACTTATCCTTTTGGTTTCTGTGAGCTCCTGTGGCTTTCAAAACTTTCTGAAAGCATTTGCTTTTGCTGAACTGGTGCAGTGTCCCTGCTGCATCCATGGTGGGAACACCTAATGCAGCAGCTGCTACTTTTTCCTCTCCCCTGCAGTCTCTTAATAGATCAACAGTTCATCTGTCTTTTTAGCACTCAGTCAGTCACACATCACAAGACACTTCTGCAACTCTGTTATCAGCACTTCTGCAAAACTGGTCCTGTAGGCGGAAACGCTTTCATAATGGCCAGCACACAGGTCAAGACCCACAAGCGTGTCTGAGCATCCCTGAAAACTGCTGGAAGGCACTGAACATTCTCAGGGGGCTCCACTGATTTTGGGGTTTATATAGAAGAATTCAGCACAGGAGCACCCATGCAGCAAGTATCTGGGCACTGTAACACACCTGCAAGAGGAGAGGTGGGGATCGCTGTGTAAGAATGCACTGGCCAAGGAGCCCCATCCAGAGCCACGGCATGATGAGTGCTCCAAGTTCTTTGGGGATAAAATGCAGCCAGACAACTTCATCTTCAGATCCAGGAATAATCCCTGGGTAATTCTCGTGAAAGGAAGCATGCCAGTTTGAAGGAGACAGTGCCAAAGGCCACTCCAGCTGGAGCCTTGCATTTGGAGACTTTATGCAATGCAGCTTAAAAAGGGAGTGCTTTGTCAAATAGGTTATTTGACACAGTTGGTGTAAATTGTTTACAGCCAGATCTCTTATTTTCCTGGCAACTTAGGGAAGCTTGGAAAATGCCAGCTATGGCTTGCCCATGTGAAGTGTGCCTGGCACAGGACCACCCTTCTGTGAGACTGGGCACAGGCAGCCTGCCCTGCCAGGATGGGAACCCCCACCACTCATACTGGGGTACAGAGAGGGCTCAGGGTGACCACCAGCTCAGGGATGAGGGACAGAGCATGGCTGTGACCCCTCAGTGGGTTTTGGGAGTCAATCCTGGAGATCTCAGCAGACTCAGACTTGGGTCAAGCAGTGCTGCTGCAGCCAAGTCCCCTCCCAGCTCTCCACTGCTCCCCCGGCAGCAGGATGGTGTTTCTCTTCAACATTCCTCATGCTTTTTAAGAGAGATTGCTCAGGACTCAGCCCTGCAGACCAGGGACCTGATGAGCTGAGGCCAGGCTCCACAGGAAATGCCCTCTCTAGGCAGTGCCCCCAACATCCACCACTCACCAAAACATTCCTGTTTCCTCTGGTGAACTCGCTGAAGGCCTCCATGACTTGTTCCTTTGTCCGTGTCTTCTTGAAGTCCCGGTTCACAGTGCCGTCCTCTTTCTTGAAAAGAAGGGACAGAGGTGAGTTGTATGGGGAGGAAGGGAGTTGGGGCAGGAGTAGTGTTTCTGCAGCCATGCATGCTGCCAAGTAGGATGTGACCAGCATTTTTGGCAGCTGAAGAATCTGTCTGTGGAGCAAGGGTGAGCAGAGGCAGCAGGTCTCTGCTTGCACATCCCAAGTTATCCCACAGCCCAAATGCATTGATCTTTACTGCAAACAAAACTCTCCATCATCAAATACTTGCCAAGTGGCAATATTGTGCCTAAATGGCTTCCCATGGCTGCTGTGGCTGAGAATGGCACTGATGCCAGCCCTGGGACTGTCTCCCTGGCTGGGGGAGGACAGCAGAGCATGATTACAATGGGACAAAACTGAGCATGGATGGAAACACATCTCAGGAGCAGGGACAAAACCGCTCTGTGAGAAATCCTCCACGGACCATCACAGCAAGGAACAAGTCCCATGGCTGTCTGACCTCACTGGCCCTTTGACAGTCCATGGATCACAAACTCTTCAAGGCAGCAGCCTGGCAGCAAGATGAAGTGAGCAGCCTTGTGCTCTCCTGTGTCTTTTCCCCAGAGGCACATCCATCCTTGGCCTGCCATGGGGATGGCATGGCTTGTCCACTGCAGGGATGACACTTAGGCCTGGCCCAGAGACTCCTGTCTGAACCTCTGGGCAGCTTTGTAGGTCTCTCCTCATTTCCCTGATCCTTTTGGGGCTCTGATTTTTACATCAACTTGTTTCATTGTCCAGAGGGGCTGTGGGACAGACAGGCAGATCTCACTTCCTGGATACAGGGGCTATTTTAAACCACACTTGCTTCTGCTCACAGCTCTGCTGCAGGGCTCCATCCCACTGCTCCAGACAGCTTGTTTGCACACAATACAGCAAAGGGACAGGGGCCAAAAGACATCCTGTGGGCTGAGGAAGATGAAGGAGCAGAGAAGAGGCTGGGGGAGGAAGGAGACACAATGAAATCACCTGCCCTGGAGGTTAGAAACCCATCCAGGGAAGTGCCCCAGCACAGGACAATATGCATTCCCTGGAGAGGGACCTTGCTGTGGGCATAGTGGCCAGTCCAACTTGGGGGAAGGTCAAGTGCCAAGGCAAGCCTGCCACCAAACCAACACCTGAAGTGCAGTTTGGGATGAATCACACAGCACACTTCAGCTTCCAGCTTGTGTTTTGTGTAAGCATTAACACAGGTAGTAACAAAAGCAACATACAAAAGAAAAACCCCAGGAAAAACTTTGTACCAATTGCAGTGACTGCACCCAGCTTCAAATCACCCCGGAGTTAGCCTGACCACTGTGCTGCCACAGGGTGCAAAAGCAATGCTCAGGGCTGGCAGGAGCAGGGGTCAGGGACAACCTTTTCACTGAAGACTCTGTGCTGCTGATGGACCATGCAGACCTGGGATCTCTGCTTTCAGCTGTGACCTTGCTGAGGATGTTCTGGTGGCACGTGTGTGATGTATAGGGTAAGGGCACTTTGCTGCTATATGCCCCTCATGTGAGCCCTGATGTGGCAGCTCAGAAATGAACCCACCCTCTCCCAAGGGGATGATCAGTATCAGTCTGGAGAAGGGCCACAGCACTAATTTCACGTATAAAGAGCACAACTTTCCACAAGGCATCCAAGAAAGGAGATGGACTTCTAAGTGCTCCTAAAAATAAAGGAAAATCACAGATGGCCTTTCAGATAAGGCAATCTCAGCTTCAGGAAAGCCCAACAGCCTATCCTGCTTGCTGCTCCCAGCATTACCCTCCTCCTGCAGTTTCCTTGCCCAGCCAGAGGCTGCTGCCATGAGGCTGACAACTGCCATGACATTCACAGGTGTCCGAGCCCCAAGGGGGCTGCCTTCCACACAGGAGCAATGTGAGGGGGACTGATAAGGACTATCACAACCTCCGCCCCACCAGCCATTCCAGCTCGCGCTGGCGTCACTGGGACAGAGCTCGGGTCAGCCAGATCTCCCTCCTGCACTGCTCTGGCCTTGGATGGGGCTTGTGAGCTGCCTGGCTTGGCAAAGTTAGGTGGAGGCTGGTTTTGGGACCCTGCAAACCTTCCAGCCCTGGGGAATGCCATCCCACAGTGGCCTTGCTGCAGGCAATGGTGAGTAACACTCAGACCAGAGCAGCAGCTCAGGAGTGTCACTTCTTAAAATGAGCTCCAGCAAGTTTCATCTGGGCCACCAGGGATCACTTGTGTTACTTTCAGCATGGAAATTTTATAAATAGCTACTGTTTCCAACAGGTTCAAGCTATTCCAGAAAGTCAGATGAATGTCATTATCTCCTTTTGCAAAGGAAAATTTCCATTTTAAAGAGGAAGAACTGGATGCTCAAGGCCACATGGGAAAGGGAGAGATCAGTCAGGAAAGCATTGCTATCCTCATGCCCAACTCTGAGCTGCCTGTTTGCCTTACCTCACTGCTATCCAAAAGGGTTCCACTGCTCCTCTCCTTCCTCTGATCCCTTCCCACACGTCCAGGGTCAAATCCTGTCTTTCCCTTGCACTTCCCAATACTCTCCTCTAGCAGCCCCCATCCATAGGCAAGGGGAGGGCAGATTCACTGCTGCTCTTCACAGGGAAGCATTCATAGCAAGAAACATAGGAAGACAGCCAGGGCACTGCAGGCACTTCCCCTAACACAGAAACTCAATCCCAGAAATAGGGAGAACAGGGATACAGCATAGCATGACCAGCCCTGTTGGAAAAAAAGCCAGCTGTGAAACAGCATGAACTGCTAATGCTTTAGCTTAGGGGAAAATAACTCAGAAGCTGAGGGATTTAAGGAGAATTACAGTAATTAGAGCCTTGATCAAATTAGTCAGCCCCCTAGCAGCAGCAGCAGCAGGAATACTGCTAGAGGCCAGCACTTCTCAACATTTTTCAATTAAAGGGCTGCTTCACCTCTTTGAAAAAAAATCCACTCAGATCAGGCAGCAATTCCGTTTATGGTTGGCTAAACAGAGGTGCAAATCTCATAACTCCTTTATGGCTATTATTTCTCTCCATAAGGTTTTTTGGCCTCCCTAGGGATATGATTTGTTTGGGGTTTTTTTTTTTGGTTTGTTTTTTTACATTTTTTTTATTTCAAGTGCTTCATATATGACTGACCCCCTAAACATGCCCAGACTGAGAAGCACTACTAGAGGCCAAGGATATATCATGTTGGACTACAAATAAAGAGATATTTCTGATTACACCAAGAAAGCAGGAAGAAGCAGCAGTGCATGGGAACTTTAATCCCAACTGGTCCTCCATTTTTATACAGTCTCAGTTTTATAAAAAGCAAAACAGCAGCAATGGGGACTAGGCGTGGGGTTGTCCCAAGCTGGAGCAGCTCACAGTGTGCTTATGGACATCCATAGCAGGGAAAGGTCTTTGGGAGACCTGGGGAGATCAGGGAAGAGCTGCACAAGCAGGCAAGTGCCCTGACTGACCTGATGTAAGCACTGAGAAAGCTGTTGTGGGGAGCATGACCATCAGCATCCTAGGCAGAGACATGGGATAGGCAGGGGTGCCTTGTGTTGCTTGCCACGAAACTTTTGAAGGGGCTCAGGCCAAGAGCTGCTCCTGGGGTTTCTGAGAGTGTTTGAGTTAGAGGTAAATGCACTGTATCCTGCTGGCCATGAAACAGCTGAATGAAGGAGGTGCAACATGCACAGAGCAAGAGACAACTTCCTTCTGTGGGTGGTTAGAAGTAGCAGCTCTGAGTGACCCACTCTTGCTTACCTTTTAAACCCATGGTCTAATACCTGCATTTGTTTGCTGGTGAGGTGAAGGGAAACACTACCAGGGAAGTCTACAAATTCTGGTGTGAAGGCTTTATCAGGGGACAGCTTCATTTGTTTTAATTCTATCTTCAGAGAGGAGGTTAGGCTACAGAGACCCAGATAGGCACTCTAGGAGAATTCTGCCCAACTCAGAGAGGAGAAAAATAATCTGTGATCAAGAGAAAGAAACTCCTCTAATCAAGACACGTGCAGATTGAGGCATTGTTTCCACTAAGAGCAGTGGCTGCTCTGAGCTACTGCCTGGGCCCTCAGCAGCTACTCAAGCCTGAATTACTGCAAACATAACTTGACAGAGCTCCCTGTGGCTGCCAAGCCAACACCATGCCCAGGCATGCAATGAAACCCTTGGCCTAAGTGTGATATTACCTTTAATTCACACTGGCTGGCTATCAAAAGGCACAGGCCATTGCTAATGTTCATGCAAGCAGCATCACTAGTACTCTGTGGTTACAGACCTAACTCTGTTCAAGTGCCATCCCAGACACCTTTTTGTTGCAAAGCTTCTTTGGAGAAAATCTCCTGGGCTGGCTCATCTACTGGGGACACATAAGCATCCCAGATGGTGTCTCCAGAAATGTGAGCACTGCTCTGAGCAAGAGCAGTCAGCAGGTTACATGTGCATACAGGTGCTGACAGAAAGTACAGCTGTGTGTGTTTGTCCCATTTCATAGGGCCCAGTTGCTGAATCTTCCTGGACAGGCTTGTAAACACATCCTCCTTACTGGCTGTGGCTAAGCTCACAGCTCCAACCACAGATTGGCACACGTTCAAACTGGGATTTGGATTAATGGCTCAGCCCAGTAGCAGAACAGAATTGAAAGCAAACAACTCATTTGAGTCTTCAAGTTGGAGGATGGCACTTTGTATTTTGCAGGGAGGGAGAAATCAACCAAGCAGCTGATGTAATGAGATTATGTCTAAAACCATCCTTTTGCATGGATGCCCTGAGCTCAGCTGCATCCGCAGAAGAGCAGCAGTGCCCGGGGTGAGGTGCCTGTGCGGTGGTTTGGCTGCAGGGGCTGGGGATGTCCAGACCTCCTCTCAGTACCAGCCTGCTGCATGTGTACCTCTGTGAGTCTGGCTAGAGAGCCCTCCCAGAAGCTGCCCCCTGCTCTGCACAGCTGGCCAGACTCACCTTTATCCCCTCGATCCTGAAGCCCAAGGTGGCAGTGGAGCTGATGGTCTCCCTCCACTGCATGTAGCGGGGCTTGGTCACTGCCCGCAGCACGTTCTCCTCCTCAGTGGGGGCATCGGGGTCCACCTCAATCATCTTCTGGTACATGTCCTTCCTCAGGCTCGGCTTCTTCCGGGCCTTTATCAACTCCTCCTCCAAGTATGTCCTGCAGGAGTGAGGGAGTGTATGAGCAGGGCCACCACATGAGGTGCCATATACCCACAGACAGCCCTTGCCCCAGAAATCAGGCTGATCCGAGATAGCTGATCCCTACGGAGTAGTGCAGCATAGGAAATAAAGGAGGAAGCCTCATTGCAGCTGGATTGATCCTGATTTAATTATCACTTCATCATCAACAGCCAGTATCTTTTCAGTTCATCAAGGAACCACAACCAGTCTGGCAATAACAAGGGAAATGATTTCTCACAGGTGTTCACAGCCTTGCAGCTGCCACCCCAGCAGCCTCCTCATGCCATGCCTTGTCCTGAGGGGCCCATACCCCAATGTTCAGGAAACCTGAGCTCCCACCTGAGCTAAACAAGGCTTTCAAATATGCCCAGGAACCTGTGCACATGCACTGGGAGCCAGCTGAATTGAAGGCAAGAGGGACATTATTGTGTCCCATCCTTCAGCATTAGCTGCTTCTCCCTTTGTGGGTCAGCCAAAGCTGCCCCTGTGCCCCTCCTGTGCTTTTCCACCCCCTCACTCCGTGCACCACGAGGGCTCTGCTTCACCAGATACTAAAAGGGGTGTTTTCACACAGGACTCTTCCACTGATGGTGATGATTTTGTCCAGTATAGGTCTGCTTCAAGTGAACTTCCTAGCAAAAGCTTTCTCTACAAGATGAACCACAGGAAGCAACACAATCTTGGCCAGATGCTTACCACCACCCCAGGTCCACAGGGTACAGCCAGGATAGGGGAATGGAGAAAGGAGGATGGAAGGTGCAGAGGAGTGTGCAAAGACCTTGGTATTACCCATACTTCAAGAAGCACTCCTCTGTGCCAGAGCACAGTGGTGGAAAAATTCTGCACTCTGGCATGCATAAAACCGTCATCCACAAAGTAATACTTCCTGCAGCAATAATAAACCACCACAGGATTCCTCTCACAGCTCCCAAATCAACCCTGGCTCAGCCTGGAAAGTGTCCAGGCCCTCCTCAAACAACTCAGCAAGCTGGGTGAGATGTCCCAGTAAAACAACACAGGAATGACTCTATCTGTCACTGTTCTATGCCTCCACTAGCCTGGCCCAGCTCTTTAGAGGGACAGTGTCCTCTGCCCACGTCTCTTGTGCCAAAATCCCAGCACCAAGTGTGTGGTTCACCTCCAGAACCAAGCAAAACAAACTGGGAGTGGACTATGTGGGACAGTGTTCCTGTGTCTCACAAGGCAAACTGGTGCCTCTGCTTAGGGCAGACACCCCCAGGCTATCAGTTACTTTGAAAAATACTGCAGGTAAAACCAATGAAAGTCTTTGGCTGAGATCACCAAACCCATGATTTTGGTGCAGACGGAATAAAACAGCAGAATAAAGCAGCAGCATGCTAGAAGTGCTGCTCAAACTGCTTAGAGAGCTAGAGTTTTGTCTTATGAGAATGACAGATCATCAGTGTCTGTGGCTTAGTCCTCCCCATTGCCTCAGGCTTATGCCATCACCAAGGCTTAAGAAAGACAAAGTTTTGTTTAGCAGTGACTGGAGTACACTGCCACATCCCAAAGCCAGGTTGGCATGAAAAAAACAAACCCGTATCAGCCTGGCAGCAAGCTGCTGGCTCAGAAGACAGGTTTAATAGCCCTGAGGTTTAGATTATTTGCTCAGCCATGGGGATGCCCTATTCCACAGCGTTAACTCCATTCATCCTCTCTCACCAGATCCTCTCATAGCACCACCTTATTTCAGGATGATGATGCCCAGCACACCTGCCCCCTTGCCTGAGCTCCAAAATCCCAGGTGCATAAAACACCTGACACGTGAGCTGTGCCAGGGAGGCTTTCCTCCTCCCAGAGACAGCCACAGCAGCACCAGGGCAGCATGTCCAGCAGCTCTTCTTCTGAGAGTGAGTTCTGTTTCCTTCCCACAGCAGCATGTGTGTGCCAGCCGGGGCCACTTGGCTGCGCCGGGCCCTCTGCCCTTCTCTCCACCCCTCCGGTGGAAAGTATTCCCCGCCTCTTCCCTGCCGACAGCCCGGCACGCCAGTTCGAGTTTCACATCGGGACTCGGGAGGGGAAAAAAAGATTCCTCCCTCCCACAGACACCATCAGCTTTTCCAGCAGCGCAAGCGTCTCCACCATGTCTGGGCTGCGCCTTTGCCAGCGAGGGGGGTCTCAAACCCTTCCTGCCACCAGCCTGCAGCACACCCAGCGCCCAGGGGTGGCCTGAGGCTGCTCCAAAACTGGTAGCCACCTGGGGTCACCAGCCCTGCTTATGTCTGCTCTGGGACACCCTTGTCAGCTGTGGCACGGCTCATTCAAAAACTGCTGCTGGCCAAGTAGCCTGGGATCCTGGTGGATCTGGAGAGATGGTTCTCAAGGAGGACATGGGTAATGTTGCTCATCTGTTAGGAAATATTTCAAGAGCTTTGCATGAGAGGCACTGAACTACTTAGCACACGCATTTTATCCCTCTCAGTGCGCATCGGAGCAAAGGATGAGCAGAGGGAAAATTTCTCGCTCACTGAAATTGTGCCTTTCAAGCATCTTTATTTCACCCCTCTGGTACCCTGGGCAGGATCTCCTACACCCCATCCCTTGGCTGTGTTCTCATGTGGCAGAGAGAATCTCCAAACAGCTACTGTGCCATTCCCATGTACCCAAATCCAAGCAGAGTGCTGTCCCCTCTGCCACACCAAACCTTTCTCAGCATGCAGGACAGTCAATGAGTGGAGAAGGAAGGAGCCTGGTGTATCCTTTCCACACCCAGGTTTCCCCATGGCTCTCTCATCATATTGGCTGAGCTTTACCTGAAGACAGGTGAGCTTGGTATTCTTAATTGTGTGTTTGAGGCAGGTTTACCTAGCAGATGCATTTATTTTTGAGTATCCCATCTTAAAACTCGGAAAGCATCCCCGACGCCACTCACCTGACCCCCATTTTGCAGTCCATAACACAGGGGGAGTCAAACTCAGCCAGCAGATCTTCCATCTGGTTGTATCGCTCCCCATCCTTGACCACATCTCCGTGGTAGGCAGGGACGTAGGGCTTCAGGACATCGTTCATGAGGCGGTCAAGGCAGCGCTGCTCCGATTCACAGTGCTTCTTCAGTATCCTGCCATTGGCTGCCGCCTTGAAACTACCTGAGGGGGACAAGGGACAATGTGGCACTTGCTTTGGATGGTGGGAGGATGATGCTGTGCCTTCTAAAACAGGAAGGGCAGCCCAACTCCTTGGAAGCATCTCCATTTACACCTGCACCTGTAGGAGTCCCTACAGGAAAGGACTGAAAAACTCAGGCTGCCAGAGGTTTATGACCAGCGCTGTCACACCCCAAAGAGGGCAGAGTCCCATCCTGCAGCACCCAACACATTTGCTTCACATCCTCTGTGCACTTCTTGGTAGGTTCACATCTTGTGTCTACACTCATGTGTGGGGCAGTGTGACCTGCTTTGCAGTGGGTCAGGAGGTGGGTCCAGCTCTCACCCAAAGCACACAGCTTTCTGCTGCCTGAGGAAAAAGCAGCAATAATACTTGCTAGCCCTGGGAGACTGAAAGCCCAGAGCACCGTCACACTACCCTCACCAGCATTTAGGTAAGTCACTCTCCTGAGCTAGAGACTGGGAGCTGCAAGCTGTGACACTCATGCAGCAGCCTAAAGCAATTGAGGCCAACAAAGCTCATTAACCTGGGATAATGAAGGGCCCTGCCACCACTCTGTCTCTCCCCATGCTCCGTACCTGCGTGCCCCGCTAGCTGGATCCAAGGGTACTTCTTCTTGAAAGACATCACAAACGGGGACCAGTGCACCATATTCTTGATCTTCCTCCATGACTTGCTCTAAAGGGAAAAAAAGTCATGAAGGTGAATGCAATGTTTTAAGCTTTTACTGTCTGTAAAGTCATTTCAGGCAGCATGCAGCTGTTTTGGACAGGGAAAGAGGCACCACAGCCAGCGCAGGATGGAAGCAAGCAGAAAATCTGCTCTTTTCCCATTGTGCTGTGCCAAGCTGGAGCCACTGGGCCTCAACTCTACATTCAAAAATCACGAGTAACTTCACTAAAGTGGATGGCGTTACAGCGTTGTTCCAGTTGGCTGCTCCAGCCATCCACACTGCCTTGTCCCCGCTCCCTGCATCCCTCTGTGGGAGCAGCACGGGCATTAACCCATCCCTGAGCACCGCATTAGACCACAGCAGATGGAGTGGGAAGGCAACGCAGCACTGCCATCCAGCCACAAAGCCGAGCTGCAGGTCCTGAGGGGAACAAGAGCACAGGCACACAGAGGCTCCCTGCCTGGCTTTTGTTCCCCCTGAAAGGCAGCTGCTGTGTCCATTAAGCTGGCAACCCACGTGTGCTGGTCTGCCCATCTCTGTGTGCTCTGGCCCATCTGTAACTACAGTTCAGAGAACAATTCCCTCCTGAGATGTTGTGTTTCTCCCCAGATAGATTGCTCAAAACTATTTACATGACTCTAATGATGGCTGCACTGGACGTTTGAAAGCCTCCCTCAACAGCCCCTTCCTGCGAGTTTTTCCCTGGATTGTTCTAGGGAACACACCATCAGTAAAAGGCAGGGGATGACCTCTTATCTTGGCCACAGAAGGTGACGGCACAAACAAATTATGCGAACGATATACAACGGCAACAATGGAAAAATGCCTTCTTGCAGGAGCTGAGACAAACAGTGTAGTCCTTGGCTTCTCCAAGCTTCTGGGTTCAGCTGGAAGCCAGCAGATAAATTATCCTCATTTGCTCTGCTCTGAAGGCATGGGAGGGAGCCTTCCAGAAAGCCCAAGTAATCTCTTCCTCGTGTTTGGAGAACTGGCCCCTGTTCCAGTAATGCTTCACAGACAGGCAGGGAAGAGCCAGCAGCCCCAACTTGCAGTTTGGATGCTTGCTGGGGGTGAACTCACAGCACAGGAATCCGTGCTGGGAACTGCTGACATGTTTAAATGGCGAGCAAGAAGCCAGACAAAGATGTTAGTGTCTAAAGCGTGGAAATTACACCGGGTTATCCCTGCGCCGTGCACCAGCCTGATGGGGAGCAAGGAGATGCAGGGACTGCCCAAGTGCTGGGCAGGACAGGAGTGGGAGAGGGAAAGAATAAAGGTCCTTCCCCACCTCGCAGCCTGGGAGGAGCAGGGCAGCCCTTCCCTGGAAGGCTGCCCATGGCCCGGAGCGTCCCAGCGCAGCCTGGCACTGGTACAGCCTTGCAGGAGCTTGGCAGGAGCTGCCCAAGCACGGGGTGACACCGGGCATCCCCTTCTCCTGGGTTCCTCCTCACCGGGGGCTCGCTCTGCAGCCTGGCATGCTTGCTTTGGCTGGGGGGTCAGGCAGCTCCCTACCTGACATGAGGATGAATGTTTTTATTTCCACACAGAGTGCCAGAACTTGTGTGTTTTAGCTGTTCTTTGTTCTCCTTTTGGCAGAGAGTGAAGGGGAAGCGGGGGGGTGTCCCCTCCTTTTGTTTTTAAAATAGTAACATCAGGTCCTGGCCGATGTCATGAAAAAAGGGGGAAGAAAAAGTCTCCGGGGGAGTTTGGACTCTAAATGAGTGTGACCCACCTCCTCTAAAAGAAGTCCTCCCTTCACTTGCAGCACAGCATCATAAGTCATTTGGTCCCAGAAAACATGCAAAGGCAATGTGCCTTCCCAAGCAAAAATTTAGGTTTTTCGTGGTTAGAGCTTTACAGTAAAATCCTTGAGGTACTTCAAGGTACAGGCAGAATGGAGTCCCTAAATGGAGTCCCACTCTGGTTTCCCCCTGCCAGGGCTTTCCCAGGAAAGCTCTCTATTCCAGCATTGCTCCAAGTGCAGGGTAATGAGCCTGAGTCCCCTGGAGACACAAAACACAACAACACGTTATCGGTGATTGAAGGAGAGACAAGGATACTGACTATGATCAGAATCTGATTTTACTCAAGTTGTCTAAGAACTTATATACTATTTCAGTAAGGTTAATAATTTTTACTACAATAATTAAAAATCATACAAACAACTCATGCATTTTTCAACATTTTCATTGTAAGGAGTTGATTAATTCTTCTGCTGTAAGCAAGTTTCTAATCCCATCTTCTCATAAGCTCAAAGTTGTGTTTGTCCTCACCAAAGCATCCTAGTCACCAGACTACATATGCTAATTAAATCTGTCTCACTCTCGTGAATCTCCACAACACTTCTGCTGATCTGAGCGGGACAGAGAGCCAGTCATTCAGCACAGCCACACAAGGAACAGGTAGCACATCCTCACCCCCTTTATGCCAGAGGGAAACGTTTCCATCCAAGCCTCACAAGGTTTCAGGCACACCTTTAGCCAGGTATTTCCAACCCAAGTTTTAAGGACACGTGTAAAGACTCTTTTTTATGGCGAAGCTTGAGGCAGCTTCACCCATTTCGAGCCACTCCCAACCTGCTGGAAATCGACTGCAAGATCAGCTGCAGAGGTGACCCACAATTCTCATTCACAGAGGCCCTCTCTTCCAGCTTCACAGGGGCAACCACCGGACACTAACAGGAGAGAAGAGGGACTGTTGTCCCTCCAATTCCTCAGGAGCAACTGGACTTTTACTTTACACCTGAGCCCCCTCCCAATGTGATAAGGGAAAGTTTGCTTCATCAAAGGGATATTGCTCTGTTGTGGGAGTGCTCAAAAGGCTGTTTTGCAAGGCACAGCTGCCCCTACTAAACCAGCAGCTGCATGACTCCATCTGATCTCTGGGACAGGCTGCAGAGGGGCATCACAGAGGAGCAACACTGGTCAATGCCCTCAGGGGTCCTGCCACTTCCTTTGCCTGAAGACAGCAAAATTCTCCCTAGGTAGAATGTTGCTCCAAAACGTCAGCCTTTGTACTTTCCCTTGAGTTCCAAGAGAAATGAGAGGTGGCTTTTAACCAACTACAGGGTCCTTCACCCTGGCAAGAGGTCTCTGTTTATTCAGACACTGATGTGCATTCAGAGATCTCAAAGCCCATGGTTTGGGATCCCAGTCATGCCAACCCTCATGTCAGGCTCTGCAGCTGGCCATGGAAAACCAGAGCCACTAGGTTCACATCCCTCCAGTCTCACTCCACAGCCACATGCAGCAAACAGCCCCTCTGCTGCCTCCTGCCTTGCCTGGTGCTATTAGTAGACAAAGGGAGCATTAAGGCTATTTACAGTAAAGAGATCTTCTTTAGCACAGCCTGTTGGGAACCATAAGGTCATCGCCTCTGGGCTCGTCTGTAACTTTTGGTTTACATTTCAAGGAGTTATTTGCTCACACATCCAGAAGCACAGACACAGCTGTAGGTGCACGGAGGTGTTACCTGTGGTAACTCCCCAGACTCAGACTCAGAAAGGATTTTTCACCTAACTGGAAGAAATAGTTCTGCAGGTAGCATTACCAAGTGATGCAGGTGAAGGGCAGATACGTGCTCTTCTCATTCGCCTGCAAGGAGGTGAGCCTGCAGGTGGTCATTCTGAAAGGTGAGCACATTTCCACACTTTTTGCATGATCAAAGCCTGCACCTGATGTGGCACCCTGGCACCCAGCTCTCCCCCAGATCCAGCCTCGTGGTTGCTTTGCCTCCCAGAAAACCAGGAAGCTGTGTGGACCGACTGCACTCTTGCACAGGCAGCAAGAGCACGGAGCCTGTATGAGTAGGGAATATGCACGAGGTGTCTGATGCAATTCAACACTTTTTAAAATAAAAACCTGGTTCAGCATCAGCAAATGCCAACTGATTAGCTGTTAAGTAAATTATTTAGTGACTCTGGAAATATATTTAGCAAAGAATGGCACTGTTTTCCCTAATAGTCTACCACATGGAAAAGAGGCTCAGCAACTGCAGAACTAACTCTAAAAAAGAACTTTCCAGGGTTTCTGCAGCACTCTGCTTCTGCCTCTGCCCTCTTACAGCTTTTGCTTACTGCACAGAGCAGTGCCCCAAGCCAGGGGTGGGATACAGGCCAGAAGAGTTAATCCCTCCCAGTGAGCACTCACAATTGGTCAGGGGGAGAGGAGGGCTGGGAAAACAATTTTATCTGCTGTATGTTTAACTTTACTTATCTGAAGCTTAAAGCAAACTTTAGGCTTTCCCCATCTGTCAATAGAGCTTCGTATGGAAAGAACAACACAGGAGAATTTAGTGCCAGTGCAGAAGGTCAGAGGATATATTGTGTTTAATTAGATTAAACAAAAAGTGACTGATGAGCTCAGTGCTCACTGTACATTTTCTCTATTGCATATTTATTCCTTTAATGTCTGCTCAAAGGAGACGTGCCTTTCTCGGGCTGCCTGTTGCCTCCCTTACCCAGCATGAACACTGGTGGAATTTGACTGGTGTTATTCCCCATGCATGGAGCCAGCAGGGTGCTCTTCCCTTTCCATGCATTCAGCCAGAGAGATAGGCAGTAACTGATTTAATTTGCTGAAATTATGCTTTCCTATGGTTTTATGGGACCAAACGTTCCTGGAAATAGCAGGAGCTGGATCTGTATTTTAGTGCTTTTTATTAACTAGAGCATACATGGTTAGAGGCAAGATTACACAGCTGGGCCAGGGGATGGAAAAGAGTGGGAACAACATAAAATTAATGGTTTTCCCAATTGTGAAAAAAACTTCAGCTCCATTCTCCCAGGAAAATCATTAAATATCCTAGGATCAGAAGAGGTGGAGAAAAACTATGAGGAGACAGTAGTGTCATCAATGCTCACTGCTTCCCCAGGCTTCACTGGAGTTGCTGCAGCCCAGGGACTTGCATAAGTGACACCCTGGCTTTCCCTCGCCTTTGGAGAAAGCCCTGCTCCTGGGGGCTTCACTTCCAGCTCTTCCAAGAAGTGACATGAAGCTGTGGTGTTGCAGGCTCCAAGATGTTTCACTCACCAGTAGGAGGGTAGGGTGGCCAGAGCCTTTCTGGTTTAAAAAAGCAAGGCAGCAGGAGCTGAGAAGGGCAGACTTTGCACCACAGAGTCCTCCTCTTTAATAACTAAATGAGTGGGGGGAGCTTCTGCCCGCAGAGCTCACTCTGTGCCAGCCTGCTCCACGGCCATGCACATACAGCCAAGGGAAAAGAGGCCATTTAGTTTTCCATGTTTAAAAGAATGAATGTGTTTTCTTTTGCTCTTTATAAAGTAGTTAAGGTTTCCCTAGTGATGATTGTTTTCCCTTGACTGGGAAAAACCTTGTCACTGCAGCCGCGGCGGGGAGGCCAGCTTTGTTCATTGTGCTGGACGCCGGGCGCGGAGGGCAGCGGGGCAGAGCTGGCAGGTACCATAGAAAGCCTCCTCCTGCTGTGCCCTGGCTTGGGGCTAGCCAAAATGCAGGATACCAAGTGAAAAACCTGTGATGTGATGGTGCAGAGCTGGGGTTATGCTCTGCTGTGGGGTTTTTATCTTCTTTTCTTCTGTTAGAGCTTCCAGGGTTCTGACACTCTGCTATGCTTTGCCATCTCTCAGCCCCTGGCTGCCTCTGTCCTGGCAACAACAGAAAGAGCCCAGTGACCACTTCAGCAGGCACCAGGCTGTGACCACTGATCCTGATGCTGGCAGCAAGTGACAGCCCATATTTTGAATCGTCTTCCTCCTACACAAACTCCTCTCATCCTTGCTGATGCTTCTGTACTGCACCGCAGCTAAATAAGCCTTGTTTTGGCCAGAGGAGCAGCTGGCAATGGAGGAGGGCTTTGGATCAGTGGGCATTTCTTGATTTAGTCACAAAAGGCATAATACAAAAGTTTCAGCAGCTCCCCAAAACCTGGCAGAATCAATGCCAGTTCCACATCCCACAGATGTCACTGAGCAAAGATAAAGTGAGGCCCAACATCAGACTTCACTGAAGTTAATACAAAGAAATAAAGTGTGATGACTGATAGGTATTTCTGGGTGCTTAAAAATTCTAGTGCAAACCCCCAAGCCTCATTAGAGAAATTATTTTGATGGCTGCGGGGCTCCTATTGTGGTGTAGTTACTTCTGTTGGGGTGTAGCAGCTTCTGTTACTTTCCAAGGTCTCCATCTCATTTAGAGTGAGAACACAATCCTAATATGTGCACTCTTTTACTTCAAACACTTTGTTTTTCAGAAGACTCTTGTTTTAGCCAGGAAGGATTTTGCCTTTCACAAGACAGAAACCACTTTCCTCTGGTTTTGTGAGGAATGCCCTTTTCTGCAGTGGGATCAGGGAGCTGTCCCACCAAGACCAAAGATCTGGGGTAGAAGGTCACAGATAAAGCTACTGCCTCTCTGCTGTCTGCAGAGATCAGCACACATGATAGAAAAGCCTCAGTAAAAATGCATGAAAGCCAGGAACATCTGCTTGGATCATGGAAAAAATATTCCAGTGTATTGGAAAAAAACAGGAGCCTGTTGCAGGCTCCCTCTTCCTGCTTGTGATGAAGGCAAGGAGAATTAGAAACAGCAGAGGCAGATGAGTGAGCAGCAGTCCTTCAGCTTGACCTCCCCTATGACAATGGAAGGAAACAGAGTGGCTGTGGGAGCCGGGAGCACGGGAGTCACCCATTGCCTGGAAGGACATTTGGAACCTCCTCGCTCACAAAGCAGGAGCAGAGTGGAGCAACAGAGCAGGAGCCACGTCAACACCACACTCAGGGGAAACGGCCACAGAGAGGACAGGTGGTGTTAGACCTCTCTGTCCAGTTTTACAAAGAAGGAAAGACAAAAAAGCCTAAGTGAGAGTGAAGGCAAAGCCTGCATTGGTGCTCAGAGTAGCTGAGCCTCAGAGCTACTGTTGTCTCCATAAGACATTTCTTCTGGTGGAGAGCCTTTACTGAAGCAAAGCTGAACACCTCCTAATGCAGATCAGGCACAACTGACCCTCCCATAAAGCCAGTGGAATTATTAATTGCCAGCATTAGACATGTTCAGCCTACTTTCCTGAGTGGGAACTGATCCAGATCTCTGCAAATGTATTTGTTACTCATTATGTACATACCAATAAGATTTGTTAAGCAATTTTCAGCTTGGAAAAGGTAAGTGAGTAATTCAGAAACGGCTAATCACTTTTGGTGGCTGCTATTTAAGCTGTACAGTGTTTCTTCCTCAGAAAGCAGCTAGCCTTTAAAAGTCAACAGACTATAGAAATCCTTGCTAGTAGCCAAAAGTTTGCCTTGGTGAACTGATTTGTGAGAAGAGTCCCAGAGCACTGCAGCTCATTGGTGCAACACGCTGGTGCACAGAGCTGCAGGCAGCCAGATCAGGCGTCCAGCTGAGAAACAGGATGTGCTGCCCAAAGATCTGACCCTGCATCCCTCTATCAGGGAACTTGTCATCGGCTTTGATGGAAACTGCTCTGTTTCCATCTGGAGACTTGTGTTTGATCCCTTTCCCAGTCCCAGGGTATTCACCACCATCTTTCTGGTTCCAAACATCATTTCAGCTCATCATCTTCTGCAGCAGCACAGCACACACTGGGGACATGGGCTCCTGTGCCTGTGCTGGCTCTAGCACTTCCCACTCTCTTGCTGCTGGCAGGGAAGGATCCCTGCGGCCTTCCCAACTCTGCCACTGTGAATCCTGAACTGTTTCTAGTTCCCATGTGCTGAGACCAGGAGCTGTGCCCTTCTTGACAGCAAACAACTGCATCAGTCTCTGATTACTTGATTTGAAGTCCAGCTCAGGTCCCTATAGGCTAGAGCTGCAGCTTAGGATATATGGAAGAGACTCAGCTCCTAAAAGTCACAACACAGTGTCCCAGAGGGCAGTGGTTTGGTAAGGCACAGCCTTCCTGCAATGAACAACCTGAATACAAAACCTGTGCTTGTACATGTCAGGGATCTGGGATGGGAGCTGTAGGCTTTGCCATATCCTCCCAAGGGATGAGCCAAACTCTGGAGTCCTTTGGGAAAGAGGGGTGTCAGCACAGGGCATGTTGGGAACACAGGTAGTCAGACCAGCAGGAGATGGTAGAAGGCCCAGTTATCCCAGTAATCCTGGCTGATTTAGAGTGGCAGATACAGTTAATCATAAGAACAGGGACAGCCAAACACTCTCTTCTACAATTTGAAGGTAAGTTTTTAGAGATTTAACCAGGATGACACATTTACAGTCTGCCTGGAGGCACTTGGGTCAGAGACACCAAATGCAGGAGTAACCTCAATGGCTGGAACAAAGCAATACTTTGTTTTTAATACTTGGTTTTTTGAGTCTGATTTCTTTCTGTCAGCTTCAGGACACAACCCAGAAATCTTCTGGACTAGTCTGCTCTCTGACAAGGGCCATGACATGAGCTGAAATGCCCAGAGCTCATGTACCCAGTGAATGGGGTGGACAGGTATCTCCTCCCCCCACAAGGCTCACAGCAGGCGCGTACTCTGTGTGATGTGTGATGATACCACATCACTCATCCTTTCAGTCTGGCATTACCAGGCAGGGTGGACACAGGCTAGACAGGGCTACCACTGACTTCCAGTGTTGCTGTAGTCATGTGAAGTATTTCCCCTGGCACAGCACAAGCGGGCATTGATACAGACACTGTACATGTAACACCTCAGGAGCATAATACCCATATGCACTGATGAGACACACAAGCAAGGTTAACCAAGCCAAGTCATGCAATGTCAGTGAAGCAATCTTCAGGAGAAGCTGGATGAGAAAGGCCTGGCTTGTAGACTTGAGTTTTGCTGTTGCTGAAACCCCCAGAACTTCACACTGGTTTCAGACACAAAAAACCTTTCCATTGCTGTTCCCCAGCTCTGCCCACTCGTGGAGTTAGATCCCTGCTCTTCTGCTGTTTAACCATAACTGCACTTCACTTTGTGAAGTGTGTGCAAGAGAAATCTCATTCCTATTAGCATTTCCAAGTGAAATGTTCAGATGCTTTAAAGTGCCTTCCATGAAGGGAGAAGGCAGAACTGGAAGGGAAGAAAAGAAAAGGCCAAGCTCTGGATGTGGAAATTTGTTTAGAATAGAAAATTTTTAAAATTAGTCATTAGTGCTGAACATCCTCACACTTCTGGGTATAGGAAGTGTAAAATGGTGATTTAGAAGAGCAGTTATAAGTTTCATAAACATGACTAAACTCTAAAGCTAAATGTTCAACAGGCGTGACCTTTTAATTCCCCTTTAAATCAGTTTAGCACTTTCATTTGTGTTTGGAGTCCCTCATGTTTGGATAGAGCTTCGGTGATTTAAAGTACTATTTAGGAGTTTTATTGTCTCTCCTGCTTTGGAGCTGGGACCGCAATCCTCTGCTAAGTAGCTGGAGGAGTTTCTGCTTGCACAGGAGCTGATAGGAGCACCAGCTTGCCTAGGCTGTGGCTCCCCAGCATTCCCAACCATGGTCCCCTTTTTGCAAGCAGCTCCTAAATATAATCAGCAACCAGCAGAAACTCCTCCAGGAATGGAAATGCAGTTTGATCCTCCTTGGCCTCAGATCCTTACAGAAAGAGCACAGTAGAAAGATGGTGGCTTTGGGAAACTTCTTTGCCCAGAGAGAGGCATTGCAAGCAGCCAGGAAGCCACAGCCACACAGCACCTTCCTCACAGCTGCAGACCTGCTGTATATGCACCACACAGTGCCCAAAGCATCTTCCCAGGAGACAGCACAGCATCTCAGAGGGCTTGGTCTTTAGAGAGCACTAAGAGCTATTAAAAAAGCGGCCTAAACCTGAAGGCAAAGAGAGATTTGTTACAGGCACTGTGCACCCACAGAGCAGTCTCCCCATGTGCTGCAGGTAAGGGCAGGGCAGCTCAGCTTTTCAGCTTTGCATTACTCCTGGCACCGGGGCTTGTGGGCATACACAAGACTTCTCTCCATCAGAATGAGAGACATAAGCTCATTCGTCATGGTCTGCTTCCAAGCCCACCTTGTGGGTGCCCTGAGACTTCTTCCTCTACCAGCTTTCCAGCCACACTGCCCTGAACGCACAAACCAAGCACTTTAGAAGCAGCTGCTTGTGAAGACTCCTTCCTCGCTAGACACATCAACCACAGGCTACACTGGAGCCAGGGCATGGCAAGCTAGGAGCATGGCAAGACTACCTAATTCCAGGGCTTCAAATATGGACCATCTCACATGCTCAGCTGCTCATTCCCAATTCTCTACGCAGTTCTCAGCCTGAGAACTGTCTCTGCATGTACTTCAGCCAGATTACCCCATTCCCTATCCATACAGATCCCGACCCAGCTGCACTCATGCTCTGCCAGGCAGGGTGCTCCTCACTGCCACACCCAGGAGCAGCCTCACCCAGCCTGGCGAGACAGAGGGTGGCACCAGCTCAGCAGAACCAGAGCACTGGCTGTGAGCAGCCAGTACGCCATGTGGGACACTGGAGACCAGGATGGAGGGAGGAATTCATACTAACAGCACACCTCAGCTGGCCCCCCGGCCCACTGCAGCAGAATGGCTGACAGCGAGCAGACCTCACACAGAACCAGCAGTAATTTTATCCTCGGCTTCATTCTCAGCCTACGTGCGCCCCTTCACCATTTTAGTTATGAGTCATCGAAAAATGTCAGCTGTAGCTGCACAGCTTGGCTCCTGCAGGGCCAGGTACATACCTCTGCTGCCAAAGCCAACGTCCTGCCACACCTGCCTGCCGGGAGAGCATCCGAGGAGCTGGCTGGGCAGCCCTGTGCCGGGGGAAGGCCAGCGCAGCGCTGGGGGAAGAAGCCGTCGCAGCAGCCGGCAAGCAGATTTCTTCCCACACCGCTTCTTCCACGCTGCCCCTGAAGCTTGTGTGCAGAGCTGGCAAGCCCTGCTGCACCCCGGCACTCCCCTGAGCCCTTAGGGAAAGGAATGGGATCCTCAGAGACACAGAGAGGGTTACCCAACCCTACATCCTGGTGCGGCACGCGGGGTTGGATTTTCCAACCCAACCGTGCGCTGACACGCAGAGGTGGGGCGGGGGAAGAAGAAGAAGAGGATTTCAGCTGTTAACTCCTAAGAAATTCAGGAAAAAACTTATCAGTCCTGTATAACTGGTCACAACCTGCTGTGAGCTCGTACATGCCACATTGCAGAGGTGCTAGCCGGGGGAACACCAGGGTTTTGGTGGAAAGAGGAATGCAGGGGCCAGCAAAGAAATTTGCTGCTTTGGTGCACGTTCACAGCCTTACACAGGGTGCTGGGGAGGAAAAGATTTCTCTAACTCAAAAGGGAAATGCTCATCTGAAACAGGAAAATGGAACTTTCTTTTGAGCATTAATAGCGGAAAATCACCTCTGCAATGGCTGTGTGTTGAATCTCCGGGTGTGCAGCAGGGAGAGGATGCTTGGGGTGGGGAAAAACACCCTGCCCCTGCCAAGTTGGCTCCCTCAGGACCCCAGGAAAATCCTGGGGGCTGATACTGGCACAGGCACAAATGGGGACATTGCTGAGGTTTTGGGGAGAAACACTGCTCAGTCAGGGCAACAGCAGAGATGGCGAGTGCCCTACATGGGAGTCCCGGATGTGGAAAGAAGAGAGGGTCTAAGTTCTACAGCAATGCTGACAACACGCTGACCACAAACAGCATCACCCAAGGATCACCCAGGCAATTCAGGTTCATAAAGATAGATCCAGAGATCTGATTGCCTTTTTGGGAAAAAAAAAAAAAAAGTTAAATTGTTTCTAAACTAAATATCTCTCTTGAAAGAGGCAATTTTAAGGCGAGTAGAAGGACACAGTGTGACATCCTTTAAAGAGGTAGAGATCATGGGTTTCATATTAAAACTCAGATAGTCTTTCTTGGAACAGCACTTGTTACGCTTGAAGAGGATTCTCGTGAGTTTTCTGGTCCAAAAAAGGAGGTAGAGATGAAGGGTAGTTATCTCTAGCCCTATAATAGCAGTCACTTGCAGAGGCCATACAATGAACACAATATAAACATGGGTGTAGCACGGGCAGAGTTTTGTTCATTGTGTCCTAGCATTTCTAAATATATTTTGTCTTGAGGGAAGAGCAAGGGAGAAGAGAAATGAATATAGAGAAGATGCCCAGTCTTCCGAACGACTGTGTTTTCCATCAAGGCACAAGCCCACGATCTCTGAGGCTGCATCTGTGGGTAGCAGCCAGCTGCTGAAGTCCTTCTGCTGCAGGCAGCTATGTTTAGGTTCTCTTAGAAGGTGAAGGAAGCAGAAGAGGAGGAAAAAAAACTTAGTCATCTTCTCCGCTCAGATATTTTGCTGTTCATTTACTTCAGAAGTACATGAAGTACTTAGTCACTCTGTCTCCAACAAGTTTTTCTATTTTTATTTTTCCAAATCAAAATAAAAAGAGCGAAAGGAGGTTCCTTCCCAAATAAGCAGCTAGAGGAGGACGCTGGGGGTGTGAGCAGTGAGTGACCAGGACTTCACCCCACAGCTCAGTGGCTGCTGCAGACACCCTGGTGAGTGTTTGCAGAGTGCAGGAGGAAAGAGAGCAGGCACTGCTGCTTCCTCTCACTCCATGACAGCTCGATGAGCTGCTTCAGCAAGCCAAGGTGCCAAGCACCCTCTGGAGCTGAGATCTGCTTCATGCCCCTACAGGCAGCTGGCACCTGCCCTCGCAGTAAAATCAGTGTTCTAACAGACCCACTCATGCTCCAGGTGTTTTCCTGCAGCAAGGACTATCTTGCAACCTAAACCACACCCCCTGCTTGGATGTCCTCCATTCTCCAACTCAGAAATACAGTGTCAGAGAAGCACTTCCTTTGGGGTTGATTTTAGTAAACCAGCCACCACAGCTCCTGCATTAGAGTCCTTAAGGATAGAAACATTTGTCAAAACTGGCTTTGTCCAACAGTATTTTAGAACACAGGAAAACTGGTGCCCTTCCTGACTCCTCTCGTCCTCAGCACAGGGGAGCCTTGACACTGTCCCTTCCTCTCGTGAGCCTTTTGACTGTGAAATGCAGACACCAACACCAAGGTGCACACTGGTGCTGAGATGCAGCCTCAAAAGGGAGAGCTTGAACAGCAGCAAGAAACCAAGTGTCTCTGAATGGAAGAACAATATAAGGCTGGGCATTTGGTTCCTCTCCTCTGCACAGTGTCCTTAAGGGTCTGAGGACAGGGAGGCAATCCCCAAAACACTTATCATTTCTTCCCCCACCAGAAGCAAACCCGCTGGCATGGCAGTGACCCAGTGCACTTTGCAACTGACTCAAGATGGGGTTTTTGGAGGGCTCAGAAGGCACCCAGATGGCTCACAGCTTCCTGTTGCTTCAACTTTACAATAAAGCAACATAAATAGATCTTCATTCCTTGTTGACATTTGATGCTGTACAGCAAAACACGCATTGTTAACCTAAAAATAGGAAACGCTGTAGCAGCTTTGAAGGAATTCAGCGTTTTTTCCTGTACTGATGCAAACACAGTGGCCGAGTGCCAGATGCCTCTGTCCTGCTTTGAAGAACGATGAAATTCCTCACAGTGCTCATAAATCACCGCTTTGTTAGCACCCGGCAAGCTCCAGCGACACCAGCAAACCCTGGTATTTCCTCCTTCTCCCTCGTAAGGGAGAGGGGGATGCTTAATGCTACATTTCATCCCCTGTGGAGATGGACAGCCCTGTGCGCCTATTGCCGAGCGGAGCGCAGGCGGAGGTTGCCAAGGCAGCTGCTGACGCACAGCCGGGCCCCACTTCTACATTTTTCCATGACACGGTGTTGAAGCTTGCAGAGCAGGAGGTAGCTTTCCTGAGTGAGCAACTGAGAGATCAGCGAGATGGCAGAGCTCTGCAAGGCATGCCGTGTGCTGCTTGCGCCGCGCTTAAAAGCAGGAGTGCGCGATGCAGCCAGAAAGCGCCTTGTTCGGAATAAATGAGTGTGCCTTTTCAGATCTGGCTTGAAAAAAGGCCACACCTACTACTACACCTCTCAAGAGTGTGGGTATAGAACAGCCGAGGTTCCAAGCAGAGCGAGGTGTGGGTGGAGAACCAAAAATTCTGGGTGGCTTTCCCTGCGGAGCACAGGGGTGACTCCTGGGGGAGGATGGGCTGACACAGTCCCTCACTCCAGCGTGTTGCACAGGTTCCTGGGCATGCTGGGACCAGGGCAATGTGGTTGTACCAGCACAGGCACTGCTGCCAGTCCCTTCACTGGGTCCTACCCACAGGGAGGCCCATTTCACTCCTGTATCATCATCCCCAGAGTGATTTAAGGGGGCTGAGCCAGCCCTGCTCACGCTTGGGATGAGCCTCTGCCTTGCAGCATGCACAAAGAGCAGCAGCACAGCCTAAGCAGCCACAAGAGCAGCTGCTTCCCATACACACAGCTCTCTCAGCTCCATGCTTTGGTGGCTGTCAGGGTCAGATCTCTCCAGAGAGTTCACAGACTCTCCATCTTAGTTCACAGACTGATGTTAACCCTCCTCTCCCACTACTGGGTGCCAACAACCACAGGGATGGTCCTTCAATCAGCAGCTCAGGGCAACAGCCTGCCCAGCTTCTGCACAAAGCCAGATCTATGTGACACCTCTGGTCACAGCTTATCTACTTCCCACACATCTGGAAGCTGCAGGCCAGGCTTGTGAGGTATTAAATGCCACCAAACACAAAAACTTATGCAGTTTTTAACCACCTCACACTCTCAAATGGGCAAGTGGGGAACATCGAGACATTTTTGGACAAACCTATTTGAAGTACAACTCAAATGTTTTGGGGGATGGAGTATGCATGCTAGAATTTCAGCTGTTAAACAGTTTTACGCATGGTGTAATTTCATCACGACAATTCAGGTTCAACATTTTAACGTGTGTTGCCTCTTTGGTTCAGTTATTTTCCTGTGTTCACAAATCTGTTTGTCCTTCCCTGGTGTGTGCAGAAGTAGCAATCTCTGCATTCCTTGCAAGGATCTCCTGCCCTGCAGGGTTAATTCCCCCCACCACTCTGGGGCACTGTGCAAGTACTGGGAGGCTGCAGTTGCCTCACAAAGCTACCTCTCCTAGCAGTGTGCTGGCTCACAGTGCAGCAATCCCATCCTTGGAGTCAGGGACCAGCAGAAAGGTGCAAAACTAAAGTATTAGTAGAGTGGTACTGAATCATGGCTTTGGGAACATCTCCTGTCTGAAGGGAAAAAAATCCCTAAAAACACCCCATGTGTTTCCAAGCTCTTTAATTGCTCCTATTGCTGATTAGGGATAGAAGGAAGTTAGAGACAGGCAGTCTCACCTACAGGGTGATCACTAGAAGTTCCCAATATTTGCCTTGTAGATTTTCTATATGAAAAACAAGTCCAGCTTTCTACAGAGAAGCACTGAGACCTTCACAGTCTCAGAAGAAAGGATACCATGATGAACTCAAAATGACAAGTTACTTTTAGGAGCTTGTTGCTTTTTGGTGACCTTGCTGAGCCCCACTGTTTGGAGCCACTGTTTGGCCTGTGGAGAACAAAATTTTATTTTTTACTGCTAAGTCACAACTCTGTGCAACAGCATATAGCTGCCAGGGCCTTTTGGGGATGTAACTGGTCTTACAGGATCCATGACCCTCCATGGAATGAGGAGGAGAGATTTGCAGAAAATGAGCTGTACTGCTTTGCAAATGTACTATCCCTGGCACATGGCAATCTACTAAGAAAAGCAGCATTTGCATTTTTTGCATAAAACCTATTTGGATTCACTGCTCCTTCACCTGTACAAACACCAAGACTCTCTGCATGAAAAACAAGTTAGGAAGCTACTGATGAAAAAGTGGCATTTGTAATGCTGCCACTTCAGTAACTACTGAAAATGTTTCATGTGCTCCCTCTTACAGTAGACGAAGTGTTTCAAACCACGGCCACCACAAGACACTTGAGTCCCAGTGACAGTCTCATCACTGGGGGAGGCTCACACCTCCTCACCAGAGTACACTGGTACTACATACCTAGGATGGCCCAGCTACCTAGGCACAGGTCCCAGGACACCACCAGGGAGAGGGATCCATTTCTCCTGAGCTGGCATCACCGAAATGTCCAAGAAAACTGCTGCCAGCACTCTTCCTGCACGTGGGCCCTGGGCCAAGGGCACGATTGCTACCCTGGGGTTCGGTATTGACCATTTGTCAGCACTTGCACAGCTCTGCACAGGAGCTATGCAAATGTTGTGGCTAAATCTTCTCCATTCCTAATCACAAATGTAATTGTCTATGCAAAGCTGGTGTGCCCAGGTAGTGACTGCCTGGGCCCCTCGCCTCAGCCCGCTCACCCCTGAGTGAGGGGAAGGCAGGGACCCCCAACACCCATGCTCCAGCTCATGAGGGTAGATGTAAAAATCTCACAAGACCTAAATCTGTTAGTAGTGTTGTCCAGGCAGCAGTACTGTGGATGCAGAGGAAGAATAAAAAAACCCCATAAATAAAAGTATTTCATCTTGGCTAACACATGCCTGTGGAAACAGCAGCACAGGTCTATCCCTCTTACGTAGTCTCCAGCACAAGCAGACATGGCACAAGTAGAGGGAAGGTGCCCTATTTTACTTAGATTATAAACAACTGTAAGCTTTTAGGGCATTACAGTTAGTGGTTCTGTAATGGAAAAGTTTATATGCTGGAAACAGTGTCTTGTTAATGAGCTAAGGTATTTTTAGTATTTTTAATAGCCACAGGGTGTTTGAGATATTAACAAAAAACGTGTTGATGAGGTGACTATTTGTAACACCCGCCGATGTGCCAGACAAGAACAAAGTATTCTCAAGTCAATGACTGGCACATCCCAGAGAGTGGCTAGATGCAGGGAGGGTAGAAGAGGAGATTTTTGTTTTCTGTATAGAGAGGTAGTTAAAAAAAGGATCATTGAAAGCATTTGGAAAGTCTTAGCTGTGGCAAGGGACTAACAGAGACTCTTTTGGAAGATGCAGGTCCCATTAAGAGGTTATTAATTTGAGTTTAAGCAGCTCCAAAGGAAAAGAGCAGAAACACTCACAGAACCGAGGATCTGGACAAAATCAGGAGGAGAGCTGCAGCCGTGTTTCAGCTGCAGAGCAATCAGGGCTGGGATTTGGGACTGGCAGCAGAGCTTACTGTGAGGGCTCTTGGTTTCAAGTGGAAAGTTTCAGATGCAGGGGGATGGGTAATGTTCATGTGGGGCACCATCCTTCGCTCCACAGCACCATTGCCTCCTTGGATGAGGACAATATAAAAAATTATCCACTCCAAGAATCTGGTCTCAAAAACTGGATTTTGTGAGTCAGTCCTGGTCTTGTTGAGTCTCCCAGTCCCATCGGAAACTATAAAAAAAACCCATCCTCTCTTCAGACAAGCCTGTCCTTTGTGCTCTGGAGATCCTGTTCTGGTGGTGCAGGGCCCTTTGCCACCCCTGTGCTGCTTTGGGCCATGAGGGGAAGGCTGTGGTTTGGGGAACCACCCTGCCCCAGCTGGGCAGAGGAGAGCAGCTTCTGAATTGAAGGCATGTGGTAAATTCACCCTGGATGAGTTTCCCTTTACAGAGCCCTGTTTGAGCAACTTTCTGAAGCCAGCTTTTAAAGCCTGCAACTTTTAAAGCACCCAGGAGCTTTATTTATTCCTGGCTGTAATTTAACCTTGTGATAATTACAACCCATGTAAATGAAAGCCATAGGGGCAACTTATGCCTTTCAGCCCTATGAGAGAGGAGCCATGCCAGCCAAGCATCCCATGTCAGCTGAGCATCCCATGCTCAGGAGCCATTAACACCTGAGTCAGGGGAAGGAGAACAGAAAGAAATGGAAAATAAAGCCCGAACTCAGGGTTGGAGCTTTGCCCCTTGGGTAGCTGCATGTTTTGAGAAAGCTGAGAGCTGCACACAGTGATTGAGAGTTGATACCAGAGCTGTGATTACTCAAATTAAGGTGGCACTTCAAACCTGAGGGTTGGTCCCACCATGCACTATGCTACATCATCTGGGCATGAGTGGCAAAGATGTTTTCCTTCCTGACCCTTTCCCATCCCTATACACAGTGCTTGCTGCTCCCCCTCCTCATTTTCTGCTGGATAGACAGAAGAAACTCGACCAGCACCTCACTGTGGCCATCTCTTGCAATGGAGAGAGCCAAGGAAGAGCCAGATGCCCACTGTATCCTGGAACCCCATGCCCCAGGGCAGCCCTGCACAGCCAGGGTGTGATGCTGATGGTGTGCCTGGCAGCCAGCTCTGCCCCTGGTCCACCAGCAGCCAGAATTTGCTGTACTATCACTTTGGCACACTCCTTCCTTCCTTGGCAAGACAGGCCAGAACTAAATTTTTCCATTGAGACGGGTAAACAAAGACTTTGCTTTTTCCCCCCATAACAAAGTTTAGCCCAGGAAGTCCCATGAGCGCAGCTGCATCCAGCATGTATATCCAAAATGGCTCGAGCTGCTGGCAGGGTATGGATGTACAAAACCTGATACAGGACAAAGCTCTGCCCTGGAAATGCACTTCCACCAATGCGTGGAATTGCACCAGATACATCCTGTCCTTCTGCACAAAGGCTAAATCTGACCCTTGGCCGGGGTGGATTTCCCTGCCACGCACCATGTGTCAGGGAGGACACATTGTCACTAGCCAGCCCTGTGTCCTGGCTCTCCCCCTAACTCCCCACAGCCCCCAGAAACCTCCCCCTGAATTGTTGTCATGTGTTGTCTCAGTGCACAAAAGGCAGTCTTGGCAGGACACTGAAATGCAGGTACAGGAATTTTGCTGCTGGAGGAGCCTGGCTGCCCCAGCCAGCCTGAATACAGAGGCTGGAAAATTACACTGCAAAATATCTGTGTTCTGGAGTATGGAGAAGTTTGCCTTAGGGGCAGCAAAACCACAGGGATTTGCTGATGGTCATTTTCTGCTATTAGAGCAATAAATCCATTCAACTGTCAGCCAAAATGCCAGAGAAAAAGAATGTGAGCTTAGGGAAAACAGGAAAAAAAAGTGTTATTAGTTGAAAATATTTTCCAGCAACTTTTAGAGGCAGCTCTGAGCCCATCACCAATCAGTCAGAAAACCTGCTACCTCTGTGCTACCTCTGAACCCGTGCCAGGCTACCCCTGTGGCTATTGTGCTTCACCTGGATTTCCTCACCCTGCAGAGGCTTACAAACTCCAAAACACTGGGAATTTCATCTGAAGCCCTTGAAGAAGATAGCAAATGCAGACTGTGCCCTTTCCCCTTCCCAGGGAGGAAAGTAGGCTAGGATGTTCAAGGGCAGCATGAGGTGTTTACTGTCTGTGGAACTGGAGTTATCCCAAGCCTGCATTTTGCTCGCTGAAAAATCATTTCCATTGATGCCATTTATTGCATCCCCACTTGTGCCCCTTCTCTTACCTCTCTTCCCTCTTTGGTGAGTTTTTCTGGATGTTTTCCAATGGAGGACATTGTCTAGTAACTTCAAACTGACTTGTGGGGAAAATGCAAGGCAAATCGGCCAGGTGAGTAAATATGTGGTGGCTCAGGTTCTCTTAAAGCTGAATCCCTGCTGCTGCCTCCACAGATGCCTTCAGCATGGGCTGCTGACAGCAGACAGGATCTTGTGATCCCTTTGCTCAGCAGGATATTTCCAGCCACTATACTGGGGCTGCCCATCTGCAGGCAAGAAGCTCTGCCCCTGTCCTGTTCCCAGGAAAAGCATAGACACGGAGGTGTTGGCTGGAAAACTGTTAGTAATCCCATTTCCCGGGGATATAGGGGCTCTTGCCTCAGCTGGAGTCCCCTGCCTTGTGTTGCAATACACCATGGCTGTCTGGTGAGAGCCAGTGACAGACAATTCCAGCATTCCCACTCAACAGCTCGCTCCCTACGGAAATGAGCTGTCAGGCCTGCACAGCTGGGATGACAGCTTCCAGTTGTGCTGTGCTCTCAGCTTGCAGCCCATTCCCAGTGGATGGGCAGGATCCTCAGCCCAGGTACTTTCCCCAGGTCCGCAGGCAAGCTGTTCTGTTCTGATCCCTGCAGGTGATTCTGGCAGCTGTGAATGGAGCAGGTCGCTCTGTGGGTCAGGGCTTGCTCTCAGGGAAAGATGGATCAGCACAGCGCAGGGCTATCAAACCACTCCTTCATGCCAAGCACTCCCAACTCATGCTCAGAGACACGGAGGTCCCATGCTGAAGTGCTGCCAGACCAGCAGAGTAATCATATCACTAAAAGGGCAGTGGCCCCTCTCCCTGTGGAAAAGAGTGACTTTCCAGGACCAGCAGGATGTCCCTGATTGGGGCTGAGCAGAAACTCAGTTGCAGAAGTGAGACTGAGAGGCAGGAGGAAGGCAGGAGCTGGGGGCCCTGGCACTGGTGCCCAGAACATGGGGTTGCTGTGGGACAGTCAGTCTTGCTGGAGCACAGGGCTTACCCCCAAGGCTCATCTTCAAGAAGATGATGTAGAACCAAATGTTTTGCAGGACAGACCCATGACGAGTTTCTTGATATGAGGACTGGCTTGGACTACCATGATCCATGACAACTTTCTGAATTCAAGGCCAGGTTGTGCTATCTGACCACATTCATACTGGGGCAGGATGGAAACTGAAAGCCATGGTGATGACCCAGCTGAGGGGAAAGGAGGAATCAGCTCGACGCACTGTGATTTCCGCTCAGCCCTGTTGAGTCCTACAGTTACTGAAGTGGCACTGTTTGTTGATGTAACAGGGACTGACTCAGTGGGAACAAACCCTGAGGGAAAGGTCCGTCTGAAATATTTGTTCCTATTATTTACTCTGTGGCTTAATCAGACATCTCTACAGAAAAATCAGCAATAATCTCGCCTTGTAATTTACTGAAAATGAGGTCACTGGCCCTGATTCACTCACAAGGGGCTTCATAAGAACCAAAATGCTATGACAGAAGACAGTGAGCCTACATCTTCCATATCCCAGGACTGCCACCACCTAAAAGGACATTTTAAATGCCTGAGTCTGAAAACACATTTGTTTTCTTGTCGTGGGACACATCCTCCCTTGCGTATGGCAAACAAGGAGATATGAGAACATGCATTTTTGCTACAGCTGCATGAAAAGCCAGGTGGTGATGAATTGCATATCCATGCCACACATCATCAAGACGTTCTATCAAACACAAAGCTCTGACAAGGAAATGACAAGATTTGGCTTCATCCTTCTACTCTGATGCAAAGCTTCATTTGAACTTTAAGCTTATCTTTGCAATGTTGAACATGAACATCTGCAATTTCTATGGGATCTAGAGGAAACCTCACAAGAGCAATCTAGCAGACAGCCATTTAGCATAACCACATTTCTAAACTACAAGGCGACCATATTAAATCAGGTTCCTTTCAACACACACAGAGAAGAAGAACAGGAAAGGCAGAGGCCTCAACAGCTCTAGTTTGAGACTCGTGTTTCATACAAGCGACATTTTTCCAAAACATGAGCAGTAAGTAAAAAGCCTACCCCTAGATTGATTCAACTTTACCATTACTTTAAAAAAGCAGTGCAAAACAACCCATCCTCAAATTGGTCACAAGCAAGTAGAAGGTCACTGGCTTGCTTGGAAAGTCCTTGTCTCCCCACTCCCAGTGCCTCAGTGCCACCCAGCCAGTTATCAAATGCAGGCTTGTAGTGCCCAGGGTCTGGCAATAAAGAATGTTTTCAAGGAAAGTGGTTGGGCTGGCAGGTGAGATATCAACATATAAATGCACAGAAAAGAAAGTTACAGCTTTCCAGAGGAGCAGCTCTTTAATGCCATTCCCACCTGACAAGTTCCCCCTATTGCGCAGCTTCCTTGAGGTTTGCCTTAGATTTTTTGATAAGATACTGGGAGTTTATGTACTGAGGAACTGTCATCCTCAGGAAGAGTAACACACAAGCAATAAAGCCTTTGAATCAGGTTTTTCAGATTCACACAAGTACTTCTCTCCACAGTTCATTACACACAGTGAGTAGCTTCACAAGTTTAGGCACCTACACAGTGCCTTCATGCTGCTGCAATGGCACTATGTAGATTCCTAAACTCATCGAGTGTCCACTGATCCTCTCTGGGCTGTGGGACACAAACAAGGCTGTGGGGACCTATAGGAACCCAAACCTCCACCCTGCCCCTAGGTGTAGGGGAGGGCACGTGGATAAGACTGTGACAAGTGCTGCAGCCCATGTGGAAGGAGGCAATCATGATTTCCCGGGTGCCTGCTGATCTCTGCCACGTCCCTCTGCCCCATTTCGCTCCAGCAGAGCAGCCCACGCACAGGATTCCTTCACAGCTGAGACAGGTGCTGCAGCTGGCACAGAGACCCTGGACCTAAGGGCTGGAGATGTGCAGGGCCACTCATCCAACGAAACCCAGAGGCGGATTTTCCATCAGTGTTTCTGGGTGGTGTCTCACAAGAAACAGGGAAAGCATTGCAAAGTCATTTTAATCTGGTAAGCCTTGCCCCTACCTGATCTCATTAATCAATTCCTCTCAGAGACAGGCAGTAATTTCAATGGTATGCTGCCAAACTCCCTCCTCCACTCCTTGAGTGATCCAAAGGTGCTTTACATACCACAGCACCTGTGCCTGGATCAACAGGCAGAGCATCTCCCTTCTGCTCTCCACTGTCCTCCACCAGTAAATCTGGTATTTCACACACTACACACTCACACTTGTAGGTCCAAGCAGGGAACTTTTCAGTTTCAGCTTGATTCATCCTTTCTGCATCATTTCTCCCCAGACTTGTCCCTTGTGCAACAGCACATAGAGCTACATCTCCAGCAACAGCCCCTCTGTTTCACAGGCTATGGCAGCCGTCCCTCCCAGCAAGTTACTCGTGTTTTCCTAGGAAATGTGGCAAGCATTAATCCCATTGTTTTCCTATTACTTCTGACGAAAAGATTGCACTCAGCATTTATCACCCGCAGATCTCCATGATGATGTGGGACGTGGGACGTTCATTTCTTCATCCCCATGGGACACAGTTCCATGGACTCTGTCACCGCTGGAGCAGATGGAGGGGTGGGCAGGGAGAACAGAGCCCTTCCCAGTGAGCAGTGCCATCAGCCTGTGAAACATGCCAGGGTGTTTCTGATGGGCTGCCCTGCACAGCAGACACCAAGCGCTCAGGAATTGAGTGGTGACTGAGATGAGGAAAATTTCCCTTGTCGCTGCCAGCACTTGTGGGGGTGGCCATGGCATGCCAAACAGGCAGCACCAGGTACCAGGAAAGCACAAGCAACAAAGCGCCTGTGTGCTCCAGCACAGAGTGATGAGGGATGAGGGAAAAGGGTGAGATGTGAGGAAGAGGGAAGGCAGAGTAGCCCTTGCCTGCTAGGCTGCAGAGCTGAGCACTGCCCTGCTTCTTCCCTACCACTTAACCCCAAAATCCTTGCACTGCCAAAACAGCTTCTTACAACATCAGTTCAGTGAATCTCAGCTGTCCTTGAGAATAAAAAAATCTCTCTGCAGCTCAAGCCAGTAAAATCTAAGTTGCGGAGTGGTGGGGCTGTGGGACACCATTCTGAGGATGCAAGTGGGTTAGGCAAATAGAACCCCAAATCTTAACTCTAATAGTATTTCATAGACACACCACAGCTCGCATTCAGAGACTGCTCAAATATTCCCTGTTGTGATGGAAGGCCTTTTATCGTAAGTCAAATCAAGTAAATGACTTTTCCTCCTTATTCAGTAAAACATTCTCTTCACCTGCCTATAGCCAGTGGCCCATAATTTGCCTGAGAAAAAACACTGCACTGCCACAGGAATAAGCATCCTCAAGTCCCTCATTTCCAGAGACTGAAGGCACTTGACACCCCTGAAACCAGACCTCTGTCCTCCCCCATCACCCTGCTATGCAGCCACTTCATCCACGCCAACCTCCCCCTGTTCCCATCTTTCTGCCACAGAAAATCGGCCGTGCCTCAAACTTTCCAAGCACCTGTAACTCTTTCCTGTCTGCCCCCACAAGCCTACCTGTGACAGGAATTCCCACAACAGCCCATCATCGCTGGCTGGCCGCGGGCACCCCTGCATGGCAGTCCCACGGGAAAGGCTCTTCCGTGCTCACGCTGGCAGCCCGGGACTCGCAGAACTCCGGGAGAGGAGAGGCAGTGCCCAAAACACTACGTGCTCTCCTGCCTCATGTTTTGCTCCTCAGGCTCTGACGACAGGTCTCTGCTGTGTCCCTTTATAATTCGCACGTGGTGATTCCTTAAGCTTAGACGCAGTTTTCCCAGAGGTTTCCCGGATCTCCTGTGCAAGGCTATTGCCATAAATCAATTGGATTGCTTAGTCACCTCTGTTTGTCCAGTCAGTGCCAAGGCAGACCTGCTATTTCACAGCATGTACTGTACTGTAAGGAGCCAGTTCCTGTAAATTAGATGCACCACTGCAAACTGAATCGCATATTGTTTTCTACATTGGCTTGTTTTCTGCTGGGCTGGAAGAAACACACTTTACAGCCATAAATAAGACTGAGAACAAAAAAGAGTTACAGAGTCATGTTAAAGGCTGCCTGACAGAGGGCCATGTGTGCCTGGGAGGTTGTAGTGTGACTCCAAGGGCTGAGGAGTGAGGAAAGGGGAAGTCTGAAAAGTGCTCTGTGCTCCAGCAGGCACTGGATATGCTCACTGAAGCCAGAGTTTTTCCCTGAGGGCCACTGAAGTGTGGAGGGCCAAGACCCTTCATGCAGTGTTTACGAGCATGAAGCACTGTCTGAACCAAAAGCTGCACTTCAGCCTTGCCAGCCTCAAAATGGGCTACAAACCAGAGGTATCCAAGGAAGTGGGTGCTTAAGGTAAGGCTGACCTCTCTGCCAAGCCTTCCTCATTTCTAAAATGGAGCACTCAAGGACGCCTGTGACATGATTATTCCCACACAGATGTGAGCCCTGGAAGCAAGACAGCATTTGCTGCCCCCAGCCAGGGGGCTGCACCCCACAACTCCTAACAAAGAGGTCCCATGCCTGCCCATGGCGCAGCCACAAATGTGCTCACAAAACCAAGGGCGGAGAGCCTGGTGGGTGTCATTTCAACAAAGGTACAGAGAAGCCCGAGTCAGCTGGCAGAAGTTGCTGGAAAGCTCTACTTTCATCACCCCTCACTCTGTTCCTCCACAGGGGCTCCCGAAAAAGAGAGGAGCTTCTCCAGTGCTTGCAGTCACTCTGGGGACATACCCATCTCTTCCACTTATATGGACAAAAAAATTGCGTCCATCTATTTTCTGCTGGAAAAGTTCGTATTTCAGTTCTCCTTACCATATTGATTACAAAATCCAACTTTTGATTTGTGTGCTGGATTAAATACAAAATATTTAACAATCTGAAAAGCCTTTGGCAAAGGAGGAGAAGTAATCAGGAAAGCCTGTGTACTAATGCTGAGATAACGTTTAAAGTAAACAGGAATCGGGGCCTATTTGTGGTACATCCTGTACAATAAAAGAGATGAAAAGATGATGTATATTACCACCAAGACCTTACAGTATAATGTGCAACTTCTAATAAAACTTTTCTGCATTTCTGAGGTAGATTGTCTAAATCCTTAGAGAGGCAAGTCACTGATGATGGCTGCAGGCAGAAGTGACTGACAAAAGCAGCCAAATTGCTTCCACCAAAGGAGTTTTCATAAGAAGGTTGCAGAGTCCTCAGGAGCCTGCCCAGAAAGTCAGTGCTGCCAGTCTCCCTCTGGATTTGGTGCCTGGATTTAATGGCTTGACTTGCCAGGAAAAGAGGGTAATGAGAGTAATTAAGGAAAAATAGAAAAGGGAAAACCACAACAAGAATTAGTACAATGCTCAGGAAAAAAATCCAAATCCAGGGAAGAAATGCTAGGTCCCTGGTAGTAGCAACCACACACAGCAGCCAAGACACAACACATCTGTCTCTGGGACAGTTTCTTTTTCTTTGCCATCATGACAGAGTAGGGGCACTGGGAGGCTGGCATGTCCATCCCCTCTGGTGACAGCACAGCAAGTGAAGCTGGGGCAGATCAGATTCACGCTGTGGCTCTTCTTAGCAGAGCCCCAGTTCCAGCACAGCTGCTGCTTGGCTGCTCCCATCCCCAGCTGCCAACACAGTGTTCTGTCCCAGCAGTGTCCCTTGCTCTCCAGCAGGGCCTTGTAACAGCCAGGCTGCCACAACTTCTGCTGAAGCTGCCACAGGAACAGGGATAACAGCACAGGGAAAAGGCTACAGAAATTCAGACCTGCCACATCCTCCAAAGGATGGAGCCGTTCCCACCCCCGGCTGCCTTCAATGCAGAGCACATTCATAGACACCTGGATTCCCTTACCCAGATGCTTGATGAAAACTTGACAAAAACCTCATTAGGTTGTAATGCTAGCTTGAGGAACAAAGTGTCCAGAAAACCTAGGCAGAGACTTCTTGCTGAAAACAGAGAAACCCAAAGGTGGATGCTCACGGTGCAGGACATCCCTTGCTAAGGGAGGTACTGTAGGTCCAGCCTAGCAGCCTGAACTTCCCCAGACAGGTGCCTGCAACAGAGTATCCCTGTGGTCCCAGCATGCCATCCTTCCCAGCCTGTGGTGAGATGTGAAGCAGAAGGAGGCAATGGTCTGAAATGAAGTGACAGTGCAGAACACTGTCTTCCTCCAGGGTTTGTAACAAATGCCACTCACTCCTCTGCTCGTGACCACCCTCTTAATGAGCAGGCTCTTTGTGACAAGCTTTATTGGTGAGAGTCACAGAGGTGCCCTGAGTTTAAACATTCGCCAGCTCTTTCTCATTCCCCATGCCACATAAACAGCATGTTTCTATTCTGACTTCAACTATTAAAGCAACTAGGGATGTTTGTGATTTCTGTGAAACTAGAAGTAAAAGTAACCTTCATATTGGACACCTTCATATTGGACAAAATCATGCAGGGCTTCTTTTTAGCAGATCTTTTTATTGAAAACACTTCACTTAAATTTCAGAGAGAACATTGCTTTCCAGTAAGAATGGAGGAAAAATTAAAAGAAATTTTGGAGTTGGGTCCACAGGGTGTAAATACGACTGAGGCACTTGTCAATGCCTGGGGTAGAAGCACTCACATCCCAGAGTGGGAGCTGAGATGGGAGGATGTCACTTCTGGTCACTCAGACCCAAGAGCTCCTGTCCTGGACATGTAAACCCTTCCTCAAATCATGTCCTTCACCCCAGACAAAAAGCTCACATCTTTAGTTCTGAAGGTCCAAGCACTGGCAGTGACAGTGGTCACTGCATGTGCAGGTGTGCTGCAGCATATGTGTTGGCAAGTTATTCCTGCCATCCCTGTGGCTGAAGCACCCTAAGCAGGTGCCTGGCAAAAGCAATACCATGCCAAGAAACACCTAATATAATGTGAGGTCTCTGGGTTCTTCCTGGATGTGCACACTCCTGCTCCTGCTCCTCCTCAAGCCACTCACAATTAATCTCCTAAGGTCTCCTCCTCAGGCCAGCTGAAAGGGATTGCAAGACAAGTGCAGATCTGAAGAGGAAACCCGTAGGCCCTTGTTTGAGGGTAGAAAGATGTTTTTATCAGTGCTAACCTGCTCACCTTGGCAACCCGCCACCAGAAGAAGGAAACTGCTTCTCTCTTCTTTTATGAGAGGTTAAGGACACCCCTCAGCATGAGGCCATGTACATCTCTGTGGTCATGCACCTCTGTGGCATCTGCTTTTATGTCTGACCTCACCTGTCTGCCCCTTCCGCAGTTATTTGGGGAAGGTGACCCTTGAAAAAGAAGACACAACACTAACCAAAGCATGGATTATTAACATTCACAGAGCTAATCATTGAAAGGAGTTGTACAGACCCCTGACTGAAAGGGATGAAAGTCCCACAGGATTAGATATGCTGCCTCTTTGCAGAGCAGATCCTGGGGGTGCCTAACCCAGCAGCAAACAGCCAGGCATTGGAGACAATCTTTGTTGTCCTGTGCTGGCTGTGTGCAGGCAGTGAAGCCTGGCTGGGAGCTGGCAGAGCTCCCAGCCTGATGGGATGGTAAAAAGAGCCAGACCCACCACTTGGAGGAGAAAAACACAGTGCAGGAAGAGTAGGGAATTCCACAGACTGAAACTCCAAGACTGTCAGTCGGGAGAGTCAGAGGGTCCACCTGAAGCAACATGTTTTGCTGGACCAAAGAGGAAAAAGACAACCACTTGCCTGAACAGAGGAGAGGCAGAGGCAAGCCCAAGAACTGGAAGAGCATCCCTTCCCACAGGGCCATGTAGCCTAATGGCACACAACACATAGCAGCATCCAACAGGAATGCCTGGACTACCCAAATCCACATAACACACTGAGGAACAACAGTGAACACAGAGGTCTCAGAAGGCAGGTGGTGCAGTCCCAGTAAAACCTTCCCCTGGTAAATAATGATGCATGTTTGTCCCCAAGATGCCTTGGGACTGCAAGCTGGCTGTTCTCTCCAGCCCATCATCTCCCTGCTGTGGTGTTGGTGCAGCAGTTTCTCCTTTCAAAGTGTCTCAATCACCAACACATGCCAATCACCCAGCTGTACCTGCAAATCCTGCTTTTTCCAAGCCCACCAACCACACAGACTACATGAACCACACAGACTGTGGATGGGAAGCTGGGGAACAGAACTTCAACTGCACAGCTCCTGTATGAGGGAATATGATGAACCAGCCATTGCCTGAAAGCCTCGCTGATGTGCCTCAGACCTATCCCAAACAACATCCTTCTCTCAGTCCTGAGACCTTCCTGGTAGCCAGGTCCAGCTGAATTTCATGAAGACTCCACAGCAATTTCTGGGTCTGCTGCAATTTCTGGTGATGCTCCAGCACAGTTTCCCTCCTGACACAGAGCAGGATTGAAATCCCTGTGCTGAAAGGGCAACACACATACACAAACCACCTGCAGACCAGAGCTGCTCAGTTTCTAAGCAATGCTCATGTAGTATGCAGAAACCTGGGGGAGCGCTTTGGTCCTAAACACCTCACTCTTTGTTTAAACAAATATAATCTAAACCCACCTACTAAAGAATGGGTACCTTTTTCCTCTCCCTAGATAAAAAATTCAGCTGCATACCTTAAACCAAGTATCCTATTGCCTTGTTGTCTTCATTTTCTGTTACAATAAAGCATCTCAAACAGCACTACCCCTCAGACTAAAACTGCAGGAAAAGGGTGGGGCTTTGTAACAGAGCTCACACTGTGTGTTATTTGTGTAACCCTTTGAGGTGGCAGCCAGATCCTCAGCTGGTGTAAATGTGAGCTGGGCTGAAGCTAAGACAGGGGAAGATGTTGCCTACCAAGTCTATCAGTGCAAGATGCTCGGGGCCACCCTGCTGATAGCACCCTCCAAGGAACAGCCACTCGGGATCACTGCAAGCTTTGCATGGCATATCCTGGGAGTTCACACCAACTTTACGGAAAAAATCGCAGCCTTTTGGGTCCTGCTCCTGCAGTGCCTGAGACTGACATCGGGCTAGTGCAAGATGGACCTGGAGCTCATAATTTGTGATGTGAGGTCTAAGGAGCTACAAAACCTAAGGCTTTCACTGTCTTGGCTGCTGCATTTAATAGGAAACTGGGGAAATGCTGTTACTTGGAGTTCCAGCTATGAGAGCAGCAGAGCCTGCATGGCTCAGGTCACAGCAAGTGCATTCCAGGTGTTTGCTCTCAGCTGTGCCCCTGTTTCACAGGAAGATGAACCCACATGAGGAACTGCCCTCTTGTTCAGAGCACAGCCTTTCACCACCTCAGAAAGCTGAGGGCCTTTTCCATAGGCCAGGCAGTGCCTCTGCAGCCCCCTCTCCAATGCAGACAGCCCCACCCCATCGGCCATGGAGGCTGCAGTGCAGAAGTCCCATCCTGTTCCTTCCAACGTTCAGCTTATGGTCACTGCTGGAATCCCACAGGTGGCTGCCTATCCCAGCCTCTCAAGCTGCAAGCAGGTGGCTGGGGTGCTCCCCCAGCCCTTTCTCCCCTTGGCACAGGTGGGCTCAGAGCATCCCACAGCAGGGAGTTCCCCAGGGTGGCTCTCCATGGAGCCCACTAATTTCTTCTCCAAGTCAGTGTGCATATCCTCACAATTTCATCTCACAAAGTGTATGTCGATTTACCAGACAGGGTAGAGTAGAAAGGAATGAATGGGAGTTTTTCCAGTGATCACAGATATTTCATTTGAAACCCATTAGTTTGCAGGCTAAATAATTCCATCTGTAAACTTTGTCGATCTCCTTACTCAGTTTTCTTCACCAAGACCTTTTCACTTTCAGCCTGAAGGGCAACAGAGGAATGCAAGAAGTAATGTTTCACACAGGCTTCTAAGAGCTGGCAGCTGGAAACTATTAGAGTAATGTGAAACTGGCTTATGGGGTTTCTACTGACTTCCTCTGAACAGGTTCAAAGAATTATTGGGGTGATTATTGGGGTGAGACAACATGTTTCAACAGCTAACATGAATATGGAACTAGAAATGTGCTGCTCCTCTGGGCATTACAAGCAAGTGCTCTGAAAGCACACACCTACCCTTAGAAACCTTTGTGTTCTGAGACCCCAGGACACAGAAGAAAATGAAAGCAGGGAGAACGGGGAGGGAACTTTTACAAAATTAATTGCACAAAAATAAGACTTTCTAACCCACCTGCTGCCTAAGAATGAACTCTGCACATTGCTAGTGTTGGTTCTAACAAATACGTGACTTTTCTTGACTTGTAAGATGAAGAGCTACCCTGGAAAACCACTCAGGGGGCATAAATATTGAGAATATGTGACCTGGGGATCCAAGCTGCTCTAAGTGCTTTTGCAGGCAGAGGAAATGCGCAGCACAAGAATGAGCAGCCTCCAGTAATGGACTAAATGAAAGAGGAGTTCAATTACCACTAATCAGACCCAAGCACTAAAAACGCTTGCCCAACATCACCCTCATTAGAGTAAAACTCTGTTCTCTGCCACAGTGGAGACTGTTAAATGAGCTCAGGCCATACCAAAGACTCATAACCTCCATGAGCATGCTGCCACTTCTTGGTGCAGAGAGAGACAATCCCACATTTTCCTGCAAATAACCTTGACCTACTCAGTCAAACTCTGCCATCCTCTTCTTGCCCATTTTGGGGACATTTTCTGCCAAGGATGTGCCTCTGCATGTTAATTGCACTGGGAGTTTTAAAGATGAGGCAGGGGACCTGCAGACCTAATTCTGGAGATAAGGACACGTGCAGGGACTGGAACAAGGAAGGAGAGCAGGGCTGCAGGGACCTAGCTGGGGCAGCCAGAGGACATCTCCAATACAGACAGGCTCCAGATCCATCTCTCAGGGATTCCATTAAATAACTGCATCTGCCTGGGCTTCTATTGGCACATCCCATGACTCTCCTCACACAGATGTGGTTATTCTTTTCCAACCAGTCCTCTCACCAGGGGAAAGCAATCGTGTCTCCTTCAGAATAGCTGGCCAGGTGGCGTGGGGCAAATTACACCACTGGGAACTGGGACATTTTCCTGTCACACTGGTGCCTCGCGGTGTGAGTTAAAGCAAAGTAACCCTCAAACCTCTGGCAGAGGCAGCCAGGAGAGCTGAGATAAAATGAGGCAGCCCCTTCCACAGCGAAGCAGAGAGTGATGGGGTCAGCAGCAGCATTCCCTGAAAATGCAGCACATCTCCCTGCTCTTCCTTGAGGCCCTTAGGAATGATTTACAATAAAAACTGCAGACACCTGAGGAACTACAGCCTGCTCCAGCATCACAGTTCAATTTTTCAGTATTTGAGATGCAGAGGACTTCTGCACAGAAGATGTGAGACATGAACATTGCAGCCAGGTTTGTGCTGCTGTCCACATCTGCACCTGATGTGCACAAGCCCTGAAACTGGGCACACACCTCCTGTGTGCATACGCATGGAGGAGACATGAACCCAGCTAGATACCATGAGATCGTTTGTATTCATTTACTGTAACATTTTGTCCTCTGGACTGAAATTCATCTCACCTATTTTTAGACATGTTCAATGTAGATGACTGCATCTATCCTAGTTAACTCCTTTTACAGTCACAGGGCTGCTCAGCCTCAGCTCCTCTCATGCTGTGCAGCAGGTCACATATAGTGCGTTCTGCAGGGGCCTGTTTCTCCCCAGAAAGGGAGGCTGGCTCAGATCTAGCTATTTGCCACAAATCCCACCCCAGCCATCCATCATAAAGTCTTGTTATCCAAGCTTTCTTCTCCCTGCCTTTCCATGTCAGCATTGCATGATGCTTTCTTCTGCTACTTTTTCACAATGCAACTTTTCGCATTATTTTCCCCACCACTTTGCTTCTTTTCCGTCTCCTGATCAGATTTTGCACCCAACTTCTCCTAAACCACCCTACAGCACCCACCTCTCCTCCTGCTCTTCGGCCATCACCCAGAACCCGACACAGCTGGACACAACTCCAAGTAAAAGCAGCTCCATCACCCTCTGCCCTCATCCTTATGGGACACTGCTCCACCACAGCTCTGCCACCCCACCTTGGAGCACCCGTGCCCTTCCCCTCGCCCCCATGCCCATCCCCACCGTGCCCCCGGGGCTGTCCCCGCGTTCCCCCACTCACCCCAGGGCTCACCCCGCACAGCTCCGCGCCGCCATCCCAAGCTCTGCCTGGCCTCTCCCGGCACAGTGGGACGCCGGCAAGGACGCCCACAATTTACACGTGGCTAGAGCAGATTCCCAGATGGCTTCGCAGCTTCCCTTGTATTCTCTTTAGTCTTCCTGGCCCCCGTGGTCATTTCCCTTTTCCACCTGCCTTTCCCCTTCCTGCCCGCCTTATCTCTCTCTCCTGGCCCTGTTCTCCCACGCCGCTCCCACCCCACGGTCGCCCCATCCCTGCACTCACGGCATGGTCTCTCCACTCGGCAGCTCCCACCGGCCTTTGCCTGGCTGCAATGTGAGTGTCGCAAGAGCAGGACAGCTGAAAAGACAATCAGCGAAAAACCTGGGAGAGTCTGCAGCTCAGCTTGACAGAATGCTGGAGAAAATAGTGTCAGAAGGGAATCGTGCTCCAGTTCCAGCTGGAGCGTCTGATGGGACTGAAAACCCTTTGTGTGCCACTGTGAGATCAACTAGATGCAAAAGAAAGTGATGTGATGGCAGAGGAGAGAGGTGAAATGTTGGACTAAGGGGAGGAAAGAGAAAAAAGAGAAAAGTAAACAGGAAAAAACAGGTAGATTCTTAGAGCCATTTCATATTTTTTTTAAAGTTGCACTTCCTTTGAATTATCTGTGCTGGAAATATTTTCAACCCAGCTCCACTTCCCTTGAAAGATTCATTTGGCATGCATTCAGTTCTCAGATGAACTTGCAAGTGTCACTAAAATGTAGGATCAGCCTCAATTCTGCGACTGACAACTGTACATCTTCCTCCTTGATAGCAAAATGTTGTCTCTTATCCTCTCCCTCATTCCTCACCTACTCTGACCTCTCCCAATATGCCCAACTCCCAATAAAGCAAGTTTACTTTTCGTCCAAATAGCATGGTAGACATCTCAAAATTATGTAGGATCCTGATCAAATTATCTCTTAATTCATCTGGAATCTGACCCAAGGACACCAAGGGAAAGCTTCCTGTTTCACCCCTGGGTGCACATGATGTACATCATCAAAAAGAAATGTTCTGTTTGCTTACAGAAAGGGCAGTAGTAGACTTAAGTCCCCTTGGCATGAACAACAGTCCTGACCCAGGAAGAGAAACTGCAGTAATTTCAAAATTGTTGACTGCACTTTCACAGAGTGTACTCAAACCGCTTTTTCCATTGATCTGACAACCCTGGTTACTCAAACAGCTCCTCAGCCTACTTCCTGTTCTGCTGGAGAGCTCAGCAGCCCTGCTAAGAAACAGAGGGGAAAAAAGCCAAAATCTAACTTTATTTTGAGGTCATCAGAAACAGCTGTGGTGGATGGTTCCTATTTTTGTTCCAAAAATGTATTTATAACTTTACTGCCATCAGAGGGCACAGCAATGTGACCTGTCCTGCTCCCTGAGATGCCAGTTCAGCACAGTTGGTGAGCTCAGCCCATGTACCACTGCCAACAGGTCCACATCTCTGAGCACAGGGGAAACTCAGTCTTTGTACCACATTTTGTTGCTGGTCTCCCCTTGCTGTGACTTCAGATCCCTTGAAGGAGCCAGGTGGGAGGGGGATTTTGCAATACAGGCAGCTCTCCATGGTCTAGCCATTAATACAAACAATGCACTTAACCCAGCCATCTGTGGTTCGTGTTATTCTTACTCTGGATCAAATTTATACACTGTGCAAGCCCACCAGACTCAACAGAGTTATAAGAGAGTTGATTTGGCCTAATCTGATTCCAGTCTTGGAGCTAAAATGAAGTGATGTTCTAGAGTGCTGAATCTTCTCCATAAAGGTGACAGGGAAATCTAGTTCAAGTTTGCTAACCCTGGTTCCTGCAGTAGCAAAAGAAGACAGGAAGGGACCAGCAGACAGCAGCAAATAAACTTTTTCCAGTGAGATCAGCTGGAGCTGCCACTGCAAAATCTGCCACTGAACCTGCACCTGGACTCTCCCGTGCTTTTCTAAAAACCACAGTATATTTTTTAGATTAGTGGTAAAATCTGTGGCTTATCATCATCCAATACTAAAATTAAAGTGCCTTAGGGTTTTAAAGGGATTAGCAGGTATTTTCCAAAGTATTCTTAGGACAATTTATTCCCCAAAGTTCTTACACTCGCTGAGACATTAAGTGCCATCACATTGTTAGTGTTTCCTGTGCCAGAGCTTGTTTCTCAAATCCCTGCTAGCTTCAATAAACACTGACACCAAGTAATAACATTCAGTATGTGTGTTGCAATGTGTGCTATGTTACAGCTGGCCACACTGTCTAAAACTGACTTGCAATTTAATTCCTAAGCAAGCAACTTCATTGCACAGTATATGGAAACTGTTGCTGTTATGTATGTTAAAACCTCTGTTTTCTGACAATACCAATAAAGCTGCTTTCCTCCCTCACTTTTATATCCTCGCTTTCCAAAGGCAACTGCTCTCCAGAAGACCATCTGCATGTTACAACTTTCAGAACTGCCCTCCTGGTGTGATTTCACTGAAGTCAACTCTGCATATGGACAACTTGGGAACAGCCCACCAGCTGGAATGTAACACACACAATGTCTGGGTCTTTGCTCTGAGGATTAATTCCCTTTAAACATGCAATAGTTCTAAGGACATGCTAAAAAGAAGAATATACTTGCTTTCTTCCTAGTGGGAGAGCAAAGACACATATCCATCAGCTGGAAAGGGGAAAAATGAACACTGCAGCATCTTAATTCAAGAGGCAAACTGGGGAACATGTCAGCGTGTCGGATGAGAGTAAGCTGAAATACAAATACCATTAGAGCTGCTAGAGAATGCTTGGCATCACTTCACACAGCACCTCTGCACCATTTAATGACAAGGTGGTTTGAGATGGTTCAACAACCCTGCCTGGTATTTTCTGGGACCTGTCATAGTCTAAGATTCCTTGTTGAAAGATGTGTATAACCTTCCACATATCATCCAAATGCAGTTGCTCTGTTTGAAAGTTGCTGTCTCCTCACTTTAACATAATCAAAGCTGTACTCCCATCTCCTGGCAGCTGCTTGTGTCAAAGACCTGTGAATCACTTCTACAAGTAGAAAAAATAATCACAGTTTTCAAATTGTGTTTTATATAAACTCTTGACAGGGGAGGAGTGTGAGCCCTGTCGTGCAGTTTGTATGGGCCTTGCTCTTCAATGACCACCTGTACCTCTTCCTGCACCCCTGCCTCTGGATTCAGCTGGGAGAGAGAGGACTTGGAGTTTTGGTAGGGATTCAAGAGTCAAACGCCACCTGCCCTCCCAGGCCTCACAAAATGCATACAAACAGGAAGGCAGATTTTGCTTTAGTTGTGTATGGGCTTTTTGTTTCAGCTGGGGCGGGGAGGGAGCACTGGCGTTCTCCGATTGTTCCAGGAAAGCCGAATCGGCTTACACGCTCTGCCCTCCTGGCCTTTCTTTCCATTCAGCCCCATTCTCCACTCAGAGAAGCAGCTCTTTTCAACAGTCCCTTTGCCCACTCCTGCAGTTTTAACGTGAGCCCTGCCTTGTTCTCACAGCCCCCAGCTCTTGCAGTCAGGTGGCTGAGACTGAGTTTTCTTTTTTTTTTAAAAAAAGTACATTTCTAGACTTCTGCCTTGCAGAGAACAGATTGAAAAACTGTCCTGAGAGTGACTTATAGGTATAGACACCAGGAAAACAGTCAAATAAGACCAGCACTTCCAAAAAACCTGAAACTTTTTGGTAGTTTTTAAGGCAGTCCTTGTTTTCTGGGAGAGCTTGAGTTGGCAGTGTTTAAACAGTAAATGTGTGGTTGAGGGAACCGCATCGCTGATGCACTCATTGGCCTTGATTCCTCATCCTGCTACAGGCATTGATCCCTGCCCTCTCCACTGCTGGGGGACTCCAAGCCACCACAAAAAGAGCCATCCCAGCAGGGAGCGCAGCTTGCTCTGATGCTCAGCCACTGCCAGTCCCTCTCCTCTATCATAAAAATGTCCTTGTACTGTCCACACTGTGAGATCCATCTTTCAGTAACATTCAAATTACAGAGGGCCAGAAAAATGCTAACAAACCTGCTTGTTTCAGGTGGAACCCAGGATTTTCCCATTAATGGAAAAGGTCTTTCCTATGGCCCCTACCCTAAAGGGGCTGATGTTAAGAAGTTTTCCATCCCACACTGTAGCATCTATTCTCTCCCTCTTTTGTGCCCAAACCCTCCCAAGGCACACAGAAGAGGGGCTCAGGAGACAATGGAGGTAAATCTCAGCAAAGGAGGCTCCACTCAGTCACCAAGGGATGAGGAAATGGTACAATGTGTCTCAGCCAGGCAGAAAACACAGTAGGGAACAGTAAACTCAACTATGGCTCATCATACAGCAAACACGTGTGTTCCTTCCCCTCTGCCGGGGGAAACTGCGGCACGTTTTGGCTACAGCAAAGTGATTACCAGCTATTTGCTCATTTTCCTTTAATGAATCAGTTGAATGAGACCAGCGTGAGTGTCAGGGGAGTGAAAGTCTGTCATTCAGCTGTCTGTAAACTCCAGCTTCTCTGAAGATTTCTAGATCAGATTTCAGGGCCTCAGGAGTTTGGGGTATTTTTCTAAATGAGGTTCGACACTGCATCTTCTGGGGAAGATGCCAGTTATCTACAAAACTACAGCTCTTATTAATTTGATACCACAGGTTTCAGTCTGAATCACAGCAATGTGTGGTTGACCTCAGAATAAACTAAAGTACTTGTTCCATGGCATAGACTTAAGGGCTGGCCAGCATGGGAGCTGGATTTATTTTTTAACACCAGAGCTCATTCAAAAAACTATGGGAGAGAAGATGTTCAGGTTGGGTGGGACACAGCTAAGATCATGGGGCCATGAAAGGAAAAGTCCATCACATCTCATCTGGAGCCAGAGCAAAAGGAGGTGTTTCATTTTGGGTTATGAAAGTCCTAAGAAACCTTTTCTCTTCACTTCTTTCGATGTGTTTAAGTGGTGAGGTCATTTTAAGTGAAAAAATGCCATTTTGAATCAAATCTACATTTCAACTACTTGCAAAACATAAACAAACCATCCCCAAAATGAAACAGTTCATTCTGAAAGTGTCAGAATGACATGCACTACTATTTTTAACATCCATCCTTCTTCCCCCACCTCTGTATTTTTTTCTAGGCCAGAACTATTCAGAAAATGTGTTTGAATTTGTGAATCATTTTGACTCCCCCTCTTCCCTGACATTTGCTGGAAAATCTATTCTCTGCCAAAAAAACTGTTCTCCAGATCCAGCCAGCTCCTACAATCTCCCATCCTGCCAGGGTTTGTCTGGACAGGTCTGAGACTCTGGCTGCCCTGGGGACACAGCACAGATGGTCCAGAGGAAGAGTGGGCCAGGAGGACAAACCTCAGCCTCTGCCCAGGCACTGATGGGCTCTGAAAAACCTCTGAGCCGCCCTCTCTTGAGACTGAACAGGGAGTCTGGCTCCAACAGAGGTCATCACACAGAAGGAGTTCCTCATCAGGCTGTGGCTTCCAGATATGAGGGGAGTGCTTGGAGTTCCGGTTCTCTTGGAAAAATCTTGCATTCAAAGCCAGGCCCCTGAAGGTTAAGTGGATGTACCATTGCAGCTTGGAGCTGTCTCCTATCAGGGTTACAGAAAATCTAGTTTTGGATTCACTCAAGACATGAAAGCTCTGAGACTTGCAATGCAATGTAGAGGTTTGATTCTTCATGGCAATTCATAGAACAGTTTATGCCTTTGCAGTGCAAGTGTAAATGTTACCACTCCCATTTGTGAATGTTTTGCTCCTACCCTAAAACTTTTAGCAAATGGAGGACTTGGATCTCTTTCAGTCCTCACTACCTGTAAGTCTTGCAGATTTTTTTCAGGATAGCACCCCTAACAGAGTCTTTCCAGCTTACCCACCCAACTAAAATTCACCTTCTGGGCTCATCACATCATACTCCCATTTCTCATCTCAACAGCCTTTGCTCTGGAAAGATCCATCAAACTCCTTACTGAAAGATTGCTTTATGAATCTGTCATTTGGCCCTTCTGTGGCTTTCAGCCTCCCTACCTTGATTCCTTCTCCTGAGGTGCATGTCTAAGCTCCTTGGCTTTTCTTTCCAGGCTGTGATTTGTTCTATTCCCATCACTTCTTATTTCAGCACTGAAAGGTCAGCTCCTGCGTATGCTCAAGCATGAGATCAGCCTATATTAAACAGGCTCCTCTGAGCCTTCTCCCTTCTGGGAAGGGTTCCCATCCACAAGAACAAACCTAGAATCTGGAACTGCCTCCTGAGCCGCCCAAATGCTGAAAAACTGGAGTTGGTTGGGATGTACAATGCAGGGAAGAAAATAACAGACTCTAACAGATGCAGAGGTGGCATTGTGCTACCTGTGCATTTCCCTCTCATTACCAGCCCAACATCTGGTCAATGTTTTGGTCACTTTTGACCACCTGGACTCCTCTGCTGCTTTCCTTGGCTCGGAAAGGCCATTCCAGCAACACAGGGTAACATGAGAAAACAGAGACCTGAGGAGAGAGGCTAAGTCTTTTCTCCTTGATGAGACATAGATGAGGGGCTAATGGAAGAGCTGAGCTACAGTCCTGGCTTCAGACCATTTATTTTAACCTGCTGAGCAAGGTGACTTCCACGAGAGCCAGACAACATCATTTGCTCCCTCCTCTGAGAGAGTCTGGTTCATTTTGGAGCTGCTTTTCTAAAACTCATCTTGAATGTATGAACTTTACACAATTTTTTTGTCCGTGATTTCTTTTCTTACTCAAAAGCTGTGACACGCACTGTTTGTGCGCGAAGGTGGGAATGTGACATCCAGCACGGAGATTCTGTTTGCTTTGCAAAAAGATCAAGGTTAGTTCCCACTCCGCTAAAAGCACGGAAGGGAAACACAGGATTTGTCAAGCAGAGATAAACTGAATTGGGAACATTTTATACACAAATTCCTAGGAGAAGGTTAAAACAATGGAACTGGGAGAGTACACTTGTCAAGGTTTTTTCAAACAATCCTTTTCAACATATTCTTTTAAAATACAACAGTAATTCAGGTGGATAGAGATAAGCCACCGTTCTAAAATCTCTTTCCTTGGTTTCCTTTCTGGCAGCCCTGGTCTCCACCCCAGCAAGACATTCCTCCCACAACCCAGGGTGGAGGGCTGTCAGCTCTAAGTAAATATGGCTTCAAGGAGAGAGACAGTAATTAACGCCCTCTTTCTGAAGCTGCTTTGGCAATTACAATTCCAAGTGCCTCCTACTCCTGTGACCACACGCCTCGCTTGCAAGGTGTATCTATTAATGGCAGCCCAAGACTACTCAGAGTTGCTGCCTAGGGATGCAGCTGTGTGCCAGTCCCTGGCAGGGGCACGATGAGACGCTGGGACTCAAAGGCCAACTTGGAGGCACTGCCCACCCCTTCTGCTGCCATAACAAGCACCTCTCTGGGCTGTGCACACTTGCTGTTATCCCACACTCCATCTGCAACAGCACCCAGAGGTGGGAATACCACACCGGGGCCACTCATGGTCATTTTTTGTGGGCAGCCAGGGGCAGTACGAGATATGAGGTGATGCTGAACTGGCTTCAGTGCAGCTACGATGATGCTGTACAAGCATGAATAAAAAAAAGAATTTGGCTCCATTTCAGAGTTCAAAGAAATATTTGAGCCTATGGGCACTGATTCAGGATCATCTCTAATTATATCTCAAGTTCAGCCTTTTAAACCAGTTCTTTAGTCCTGTAAGGGTCACTTCACAGTTGTTATTACAGTTTCTTGCCAATCTGTTGTTGGATTTTCCACTTGACATTATTAAGGGATTAAGTTGTTTGTCTCATCATTTTTTATCTGTCCTGTTCAGTTTCCTAAAAACAGACTTTAGCCAGACCAGAAAAGATAGGAGCAAAAAAAAGCCCAGCATTTTCAAGATATAATAATGGTTTTGGATTTGCCATTATTATTGTTTAAATTTATTACTTTGGATATGTAAACTTTGATGACTCGTTTAATCTGGAATGTATTAAAGAAAGGCATTAGGCATTACAACAAGTCATTGGATTACGCTGCCCTGATTCAGCTACAGCTGTGGAAGAAATATATAACAGGAGATCCCGTGGAGTTATACATTTCAGACTGAGCTCATCAATTGCCATAGAGAAGACAAAAACAAATGTAGCTGAGCCTGGAAAGAATGTTGCTAAAATTGGAGAAACATTTAATGTGAGTAGCCTAGGGGTGCAATAACTTTGCCTGTAACTTAACAAAACCCACCCACATAAAACATACCAAGAGAGATTACAGATTGGACTCTCTGATCTGCAGTCTGCCAAGAAAGCAAACCTGACTTTTTCCCCCTTCCTGCAGATGCAGGTTTAAACGGTCCCTGCAGAGTGTTAAATATATATTACCCATAATAGCAACCATGTTACATTTGGACACATTGCTAATTCTCCACTGGTTGCTTTGTACCTTGCCTGCAGTGGGAGGATACCCCTGGATAACTAATGGAGCTTGCAGCTGCCAGCAGAGCAATTCCCAAGGTCCACATGGTGAGAAGGAGCCTGCTCACCTCCTCCTCACTCCCACCCCTTCTTGGAGCCCTGCTCTCCTCTCTTTTGAGGTGCACGCCTGGGCTTGTACTTAAGTACCCCTTTATTGAACATGTTTTGAATGCGTTTAGCTCAATGGGATAAAAGCTATTCCTACGCCGTCCCAAAATGCAGGTCTGCAGCCAACAAGGCTCAGTGGTGAGCTGAAGACCAGCCTCAGCTCCTGCCCTTCTCCCAAGCAGCAGGGATCAGAGATTGTTTAGCAAGAAACGAGAGAAAAACACTCAACCCTAAAACGCAGTTTCCAAAAAGGCTTCCTGCAGAACTTTCCATTTATAAACCTCCTGTCCCCAAAGGCTCTGAGGCACTGTACCTGTGAGCAGGCAAACCCCCCAGAGGAACTGCATCTCAGGCCCATTAATTCAGCTGAAGGTTGGATTTACCACAAGGTGTAACTGGATATATGCAGGAGTGAGCACGGCGAAAAACGATCAAGGACCAAACCTGCAGCATGCTCCTGCTGGCTTCAGCGAAGCTACAACAGCTTTTATCAGCGTTTTATCTGACCCTAACAAAAGGAGCGAATTGTTTAGCAAAGGAAGAGGGCTCTTTGATTCTATCTTGCTGCAGATGAATTGCCCAAGCAAGGGCAAAGGGACAGGAAGCGAAGGGGGAGGAGAAGGAGCTGATGCTGAAGGTAGGTGCTGCCATTGCTTAGCCCTTGCTAAACAGCCCCTTCTGCAAATGCTGATGGGGTGGGAGGAAAGAGTTGTGTCATCTCCCTGCCATCTCCCTGCCACATTCCACCAAAATGTGCTGGTTACTCCTGGTGTTGATTTACTGGTCCTCATTCCATCTGAAGGGAGTTTTGTGATAGTGAAGACTGCAGGCCCCATGAGACTTGCCTTTGCTTTGCGTAGTACAGGAACCCTATTGTCCAAACTCCCAAGTATAAGACTTCAAGTCAAGGATGAAACCCTGGAAGAAACTCACATCAATTCAGCAAGGTCCACGCCACAGCAACCCCAAGGGCTGACATCTTTGCAAATCAAGTGTGTGAAGCAAACAGTGAAGAGACAACCCGCTTCTGTCCTTTGAATCTAACTCATTAAAATGTCTGTTGGCATGTCTCTCCAGAGCACATCTATGTCTTTCACAGAGACGAGAGATGCTTTACTATTACTTAAAACCACAACAGTGCAGAATGCTAATGAAGTTCCTGTTGTGTAGCACTGATCAGATAATACACTGTATTGCTTACAAGAAGTAGTTGTAAGCGCTAAGCACTTGTTGTTTCACCCCCTAGTTCTCCTTCCAAAAGCAATCCTTGTGTTTTGATCAGCAATAAATCTTATATCTGAAAGAAGAATTGAATTCCTTCCACTGGCTGTCCTTTTTCCCACGTCATTAATGAAAAGAACTTTCTTTACTATAAAAAAGAAAAATCACTTCTTTCTTTTCATGGCTGAAATGTATGAAAAGACTGAAATAAATATCGAGAGAGGGAAAAGTCTAACATGGGTCTTAGCAGCCTGCAGCAGCACCCGATTCCAATATTACCCATCTCTGAGAAATTCAGGCCAGAAACCACTCTGTAAACTCAACCTGGGCTGACAGCAGTGATGAGGATCTCCACAGGCACACAGCTGTGACAGCAGCTCTGGGCTGAACTCCCACCGTGCCTGGGGAAGAAGGAGCTGCAGCTTACATTTTCCAAAGGCTTCCACCAATTCCAAGCGCATTCACTGTGCATGCACCCACACTGAAACTTGCAGCTGGAGACCAGAGACTTCTGAATGTACCTGCATCAATTCATGCTGAAAGGCACTGCTGGATGATCATCCTGTTACACAGCAAATTGAATTTTGCTGCCTAAACACTGATTTAAAAGCCAGGCACAGGCACTTGCTTTTGAGGCTGGTAGACCTCAGACTGAATCAGCTTCCTGAACTACCTGGAGTTGTTGTGCGGGCTATGCATGACCTGGGTTTTCACGTGTAGGAATAAAAATGAAATTCCAATGAATTTTATAGAAGACATTCAGAAAGAGATTCCTCTGCCTTAAAGCAAACTCTTGGGCTAGTTGTCAAGATCTCATTAGAGTAAGAGAAGAAAGCTACGGTAGGAGAACCTTGGGATGCCTCAGGAAACACCCAGCAAGACTAAGCAAGATGAATGCCATAAAAGGGCCATTTCAAGTGACACAGCAAGTGTGAAAGCCAGCATCCTCAAAAAGTCACATTTAAGAAAAGGGATTAGGCTGGAAAGTTGCACAGTGATTTGAAAATGTTAACATTTAGTTCTCACTGTCTGTTAAATATTAACATATCTTTCTTAGAAAGCTTGGCTGGGCTTCATTGGAAGAAAGCAGGTCAAATTTACTGCACAAATTTACCTACCAGTATAAACAAAATAATCTCTAACCATTACAGAAGACTAATCTTAGCTGAAGTGACATTTAATGTCATACATAGATGCCATTATTTCTGTAGTGAGCTAGAACAGAATTACATGTAAAGAAAATATTACCTCAGCAGTGGCTTTTAGCCATCACATGGCACATGAGAGCTCAGTGCTGCACTAATATTTTCTTCACATGCAAATCTGTCCTAACACATTATAGAAATAATATGGAAAACATGACACAGGTGCTGACTACAATTTGGGTTTTGTCTTTGCAAGCCTCTAAAAAGGTGAAGACAAAACTCTGAAGTTTCCACTGATTTGCGAAATTCACCCTGCAGACATTCAGTTTTCCATCCAAAGGATCCAAACAGGCAAGCTCCTGACATCCTGCAGTTCCCACCAGAAGAGGTAGAAATCTGGCTCTTTCCAGACCTGGGTACCCTAAGGGTGATGGGCCTAATGTTTGTTCTTCCTGCACCTCAGAAATATGGGGGGGGGGCTTATTTTGCCACTTTCATGGATGCTTTCAGCATGACATTTTTTGGAGAAAATATGCAAGAGACAGCAGCTGTGCTAGCAAGTAAGGGCCTTTATGAAAAGGATCTGCAATGTGCCATGTAATTCCTGCCCTGTCAATCATGGAGAATGTGCAGAGAAGAAACCCTTAGCAATAAGCTTGAAAGTGCTGATGAAAACAGACTTGAAGTAGTGCCATATGTCTCTCATTGGGTTATGGCAGCATCTTCACTCAGCCTCCGTGGGTGGGAGCCATAAAAAAGCTGCTTATTCCCTGAGAAGGTCACGTGAGTAGGTAGAGGATTAGCTATGGAATAGGGAGTGATGCTTTGTGAAGTCCCTGGAGTGCACAGCCTCCATCCACAAAGAGCCTGAAGCTCTGCCCAGTCCACCGAGCACCGGGGTGTCCTCATCTCATCCCAGCAGGTAGAACACTCCGTGCTGTCAGGTCTGCTGAGCGTGGTGTTCTGAAAGGGCAAACACAGAGGTGTCGACCTCATTCCCCTCTCCCCCATGTCTTCCCACAGCAGGGAGACTCCATCCTGTGGCAGCTTACCAGGTGTGTTAAGCATCTTCCCTTTCAATGATGTGCATTCCTAAAAGAACAGTCGCTCTTCTGAGTCAGCCAGCAGGGCCCTAATACACCAGACATTATATTAATACTAAATCAGAGATACCACTCACAAGCTCATAAGCTTAGGAGCTTTTAAGACAAACACAGTGGGAGTAATGAGTAAAAACACATAAACACAGTTGGCATAAAGATATATATTCACAGGACTTGCATGTATCACCATAGCCATGTGGTCATGGTTTCTGTTACACGGAGACTTCCTGATCACAATGACAGCTTGGAAAGCGAATGAAAGCGTATTTAATTTGATTGATTTTTATAGGAACAAACCAGGACTCCGGTTGTCAGCTTATGCCTTGGAACATCTCAAAGAGAAATAAGCAAAGGTCCCAGAGGCCCTTGGCTGACACTAGCCCTATCTAAACTTGGCTTCTTTCAGGATTGCATTAACAGCCATTGTGAGTCAAACAAATAAATCAATTAAAAGAATGCCTGTCATCAGCACTGCCATTAGCTTTTTCCAAAAGTTCTTGCCATTTCACACAGGTTAATGGAAGTCTCTTATTCTGAGAAATCTACTCAGCCTGCTGAAAGGCGCACAGAAGTTTCACAGTGTACCAAGTCCCTTGATTACTATTCTGCTGTACATCCTTGTGTTTCCACAGCAGCTGTGGGAAAGCCAGGAAGAGGAACACTGCAGTGTCTTGCACTGTTTTTCCAGGAAGGGGTTCTTTTCCCCCCTGACATATCATTTTTCTATAGTACGTGCTTGCTTGCACAATTTCTGCCTTTCCCCCCACTTGTCTGTTGCTTTGTCTCCAGTTTTGGAGAAGTTGACAAATTAGGGAATTTAGGTCAATGACAAGGACTTCACTAATGACCAGCTTTGGAATATCTTTTGCTTAAGAGGCGCAGCCAGTTTCCAAGAATGGGACAAGACTCCTGTTGCAGAGTACATCCTGGTTATCATCTCTCCCTTGGGAAGAGCCAACAGAGCCCCTGGAATGGCAAAACTCATACACTACTATTTTTCCAGTCAAGAAGTCAGTGGGAGCCACAGCTAGAACGTATCTTATTTTAGGTGTGAATCTCCTCAGGAGGCTGGGCTGCCATTTCAGAACCTGGGACAAAGGAGCTACCTTCTCACTTCCCTACACACCCCACCTGTGTGATCAGCCAGGAGGGGAGAAATTCTCAGTGATGGAGGCAGGTGCCTTCCAACATTCACTGCCATCTCCTGCCTCAGATGGTTGGTGAGCAGAGGTGTCAGTTCCCCCCCCAGACTGCCCGTGTTGGTCACAGGGGGTGTGCACAGAGTGCTCCCCTGCGGCATTTCCAAACCACAGTGTCCCCATCCCAACACGCTGCCTGGACAGCCCGTCCCTCCCACACAGCCCGAGCGGTGCAATCACTCGAGTGTCTCTGAAACCTTGCAAGCATCAATAAACAAGCGTGGGGTTTCTCCGGCAGCAGCCCACAGCCCGGGGAAAGCCACAGCTGCAAAAGCCCTTACATGGAAGTTTACACAGACCTTAAGTGGATTTGCAATTAAACAGAAAAATGTCACGTTGCTCTTATTGTCACTGCACTTCACAAGTCTGCAACTGCCATGGCAGGGTCACTGTTCCCCGGTGCTGTGCAGCCCCCTGAGCACCAGGGCACTCCAGGGACAGGCAAAGCACTGAGCAAACTGCTTCAGTAAACAGAGGCAGAGCCCCTTTCAATCACAGAACTGCTCCAGGTCATGGTGTCCAAAAATGTGGCCACAATACCTCCCCTCCCTTTCACCTGGCAACATCGTTTTCTTACTGGCCAATTTTCAGGCCTGAACACAAACAAAGTTTCCTACCTGCAGTACAAATAGAGGATGAGTCCATGCCAGCCGGAGGGATCGGCCTGTTTCCCGGGATGTCAGGAGGAACTACAATAGACAGCCGGACATCCCTAACAGATTCGCTAAGCCAGACAGCCTCCAAAAAGGAAGGGCAGGAGCAGGCCTGCTGTTTATCAAATCTGTAAACATGCTATGTGAGATGTGCAGCACAGACTGTATCTGCAGCAAGAACAGCTTTCCTGCTGCTCGTCATTACCTCTCCTGCAGGTACAACAGCCTCCCCTGTGCCAGCAGGTAGCACCCAGTGCAGACAGGCAGGGAAGGCTCTCTGCCTGCCCTGCGTTTGACTACTCAGCCCAGAGGCACCAGAAGCACCTCATCGGTTTCTCTTGGCAAAGGTCTCCCAAGATTTGACTAAAAGCATGAGCTGTGGAGAGAGCTTCTCACACATTCTCCCTCATTACACAACTCATTTCCAGACCGTGTGCGTTGTTGAAAGGAAATAGTGAGTTCATGAAAACAAATGAGTGTGCAACCTGACACTACTTCAGTAGCTGCCTTCTGCTGTCGTTATGGATTTACAAGATATTGCCAATCAGTACACAAAGCTGGGTGTTATTTATATGAAATTTTGAATTACTGGGCATTTGCACACAATCCTGCTGAGAAGTTGACTATAACCTGCCAAAGTCTGTGATCAGCCCTGCATGGGACCTCTGGAGCCCAGTGGAAAGTATCGTTGTAAATTAGCCTCTCTGCTCCTGCTGAGACTCCAGCACTGAAACACAAAATCAAGTGCACCTCCTCAGGCTGCCTGACATATTTTGGACCAGATCTTTACCTCGTTTAGCCTGAGTAGTCCCATGGAGCCCAGCAGTCACTCTGATCTCAGACCTGATCTGAGCTCGCTCTTATCCAGACCTTTTAGCAATACAAATGAGCCTTGCCTGTTCACTGCTGAGCCACTGGCCTGGCTGAGCTTACTGGAGGCCACGGGCAGTTGTGCAGAGTCAGCTTGAGGCTCCAGGAAGCTTTCCACAGGAGCATCAGGCATGCTTTTGCCCATCAATGAACTGTTCTCAGCAGCAAATCAGTGGGATCTGGCACTAGAAACAGTCATTAGCGCAGAGAATGGAGCAGAGATTACTACAACTCATGCACATAAAACCGGCAGAATTTAATCAGCAGAGGGATTGTGGCAGCTCCCAAAGGGAACAAGCTGATTCATCAGTTGAGAGACTCAAAACACAAAACTGTCTGCAAACACAATGAACTACAGGCTCATAACTTTGTTAACTGCTTTTACTCAGCTGCTGCTCCATCCTGAGCAGAACCGAGCCTGGATTCTTGGAGTAGGACAAAAAGAGTACAAAAGAAAAGATACTTATTTCAGCCTGCTGAGTGTTTTACACATCACAGCCTCAGTTCTTCCAAGTTTGATGCCTTCACTTAGATGTTTCCCTGCACTGGTTTTCCTGTGTTTAGCAGGAGTTTCACTACCATGTGTCTACAGGAAGTTAAACATAGTGAACCACATCATTGAAAGTTGATGGGCCTCTATTAAACTCTTAAACTAAGGAGCCACTGGGTTGTCCTTCATGTTTCAAGGTTTGTCAGTGGGAGGCTCCAGTGCTGGGCTCAAATCAATGCAATGTCTCAGAGCTGTATGATAGCAGAGACCATGTGCTGGTTGGAGAACCTCGTGACGGGTGCCCTGCATTGGGTTAAAGTGGTTCAAAGCCCTCCAGATAACTGGTGTGACAGCCCAGAGCAAAGCACGCTCTGTGTGATGCACTCAGACATGCAATGAACTCCCCTAGTGACACAACAAATCCCATGACTGTCTCATGCCTTTGGAGAATGCCTTAGAGCTCTCCTCTCTGAGGAGACCTTTCTTCTCTAAGGGTAACAAAATACTGATGATTTCCCTCGCCTAAAGTCTCATAACCAGCTCCACAACAAAGATCCTGAAACAAATGAACTTAATATAAATACCTAATAAAAATATGCTTACCTATAATATAAGATACCCCACAAGCAAGAAGTTCTTTTCAAAAGGGGAATTACCAGAAATTCTAGAGCATTTTGCTTCTGTGTGAAAGACACAGAGACATTGTGGTGATGGGCATCACTGTGAACCTGAACAGACAGTTGGCCCACACAGTTTCAACTCCAGGGAGGAAATAAATTCTCCCTCAGGCTCATATAAACCATGGGAAACCTCCAGCACCCAGGGAAGCTGTGCTGAGGAAAAACTGAAGCTCGTAACCACATGTCAGCAGAAGTCTGCAGTCCATGGATGTATTTTAAGCACACTGGCAGGCAGCCTTGCAGCACCAGGGAAGCTCTGCAAGGACTGTGCACAATGAAACAGGTACCACTACTCAATCTGTGTGAGGATTTTTCCACTAGGAACCCCTCTTCCAAGTCTGAAAGCTTTTCATGTGAGGGAAAGCAAGCACCACTGAGCAAATGTAAAGTTTCTCTGCAGAACTCTGCTGCAACAGACATCTGTCCTGCTCCAGCTGTGCCTTGGAGCAGGGATGCCGCCACCCTTCACCCCACCTCCCCAGGGTTGTGCAAGACTCACCACTCGAGGCTTCTGCTGGTCCAGGGTCTGCAGGAAGGCCGGGGTCTGGTCCAGGGTGCGCTCGGGGTCACTGGAGATGTCCTCCTCGGACTCCTCCCAGGACGAGNATGATGAGAGTTTCCTGACAGGCAGGGTGCCAGGGGGCACGGCACCCACCTCCTCCTCCGGGCCCCCCAGGTCTGTGACGATGACGGCGGGGATGCTCCCACCCATGGCTGGGTGCTGGCCCTTAAGTCCTGTGGGGGCCACCACCACCTCCTCCTGCCACGGTACAGGCCCTGACTGTTCCAGGGGGCTGCTGCTCTCTGCCAGCTCCACAGCTGGGGCCACCATGGTCACTGGCCTCCTGGAGGGCTCTGCGGTGCTCAGACAAACCTGCGCCCCACCGGCATCGGGGGCCTCGCTCTCCCCGTGGGCCCGCGGCCGGGGTCCAGTTCCAAGCCCCGCCG
>VWZU01008479.1:1436883-1461304 GCA_013397095.1 Sterrhoptilus dennistouni | reverse complement strand
AAAAAAGTTTCCATTGTTAACTAAGAAAAAAAAAAACAACAAAAAACAACCACCGTCGCCGTGCTTTGGTGGCTGGGGTGTGGGTTCAAGACACGCGAGGTATTTTCCACCCGCGGCACCGACGTGCGGTGCGGGGCCCGGCAGAGCCCCCGGGGGACATCCCCAGCCTCCCCTCCGCATCCCGGCCGCTCCAGCCCTCCCCCCGGCACAGCGGTCCAGGCAAAGGGTGGTGCCGGCAGCGCCAACNGTATCCCCCTTCCCCAGGCACCCGGTTCGAAGGCACCGCTAACCCAGCCAATTCCCGGGTATCCCCCTTCCCCAGGCACCCGGTTCGAAGGCACCGCTAACCCAGCCAATTCCCGGGTATCCCCCTTCCCCAGGCACCCGGTTCGAAGGCACCGCTAACCCAGCCAATTCCCGGGTATCCCCCTTCCCCAGGCACCCGGTTCGAAGGCACCGCTAACCCAGCCAATTCCCGGGTATCCCCCTTCCCCAGGCACCCGGTTCGAAGGCACCGCTAACCCAGCCAATTCCCGGGTATCCCCCTTCCCCAGGCACCACGGCTCAGTCCTGCTGCTGCTCAGCGTGTTGGTCAGGATGCCAAGGCTGGCGCAAAGCCCTCCCTGCCAGGTTGCGTGGCTTTGGGTGAGCACATCCCAAGGGAGGTAAGATGACCCCCCACATCTCTCTAGAGACAAGGTCGATGGCACTTTGACTTGCTGTGATGTTGCCCCAGGTTTAGGCAGGGCTGCAGCTAACCCCGTGCATCCTTTTTTGATTCATGGAGGGACACAGCACTTTTTAGCTCCGGCAGCCCCCAGGCTTGGGTCCTGCTTGGCAGGAGAAACAGGCTCTTGGCTGTGATACAGCCTGAGTTCTGTATCAAGATAACTCATTGGAAATAGTTGTCTGTACGTCAGCACTTTAGGAGAGCAGGCTCTCCGATTCACTCTCAAAGCAGTAGTCAAGGTCAAACCCAGATGGCAGTTTTGGGGTTGGTCTGGACTGACCAAAGGAAAAAAAAAAAAAAGAAAAAAGAAAAAGAAAAAATAACAGCAATTTGCCTCTGCTAGGATTTCACAGCTAGGAATTTCCCCTAGAGAGGGAAATTGATGTCACAGCAGATCAGCTTTTCTGTAATTAAGACACAACCTCTAGAGCATAAACGGGGGCAGAGAGGTCTCCGAATTGGCAGAAGGTGTGGACTACCAATCCCACAGGCAGGCAGACAGAGACACCCAAAATGAACTTATGTTTGTTTTTCCAGTAAGAAAAATGCTATTTTGAATTCAGGAAAAGAAATTTATAGACTCTTTCCACTCCAATTCATTTCCTTACAGTCTGTGCTTACTTGGGAACTAGTCTCTGTGAAATAAAGTATGAGATCAATCTCTCTGAGTAAAGTGACCCTGCTCAGTAAAATGGCACTATTTATGGCATGAGCCTACCTCCATGTGCAAATAATCTGCAGATTCTGTCATCTATTGCTCACCTTCTCTGGTGTCTGCATGCAGATGTTGAAAAGTAGGAACATTTGAAAGAAAGAATAAATCCAGGCATCCAGGCAGATAAACAGGTACGTTCTTTTTTTAAACAGCTGCACTATGCTATGCTGGTAGCATCTGCAAATACTTGGAAGCATTATTGCACATCTGTGTGTGGAAGTTTTGACCATTCTTTGGGGTGAGAGAAGAATATTTACACCACTGTAACCACAATGTGTGCCTAAAATCCCACCCTTTCTTAAAGTCCCACAAATTCAAACACCATCCAAAATTCATCCTATCAGAATAGGACAAAGAAATGGTGAATTTGCTATGGCACATTTACAGATACAAAACTCCCTCAAGGAAGAACTGGCCTTAAAATGTGGCAGCAATATTGTCAAGTAGCAGAGCTAGAGCTGTTCTGTGGGCATTATATACAATGATAAGTTTTATTTATAAAGGAAGGGGCTAATAAAAGTGCAAAGAGGAAAAGAAAGTCTAGGAATAAGTCTTTGACTGTTCAGAACCAGTGGGTACATGAGAGAAATAATTGTTTCCAGACTGGAGCCAGGCAGCAGTCCACATTGTGTAGTGAAGAAAGAGCAGACAGCTTTCAGCACACTTGTTTCCGATCAAGTGGAAACCAAGTGTTCGAGGTTAACCTAAATGGAAAACACAAATTATACAGGTTGCTAGTCTAATCCAGAGACCAGGATGGAAGCAAGAAAAGAGAAAAGTTGCTTTCACAGACCCTGGGCACTAGTACTGCTGTAGTTACTTGATGTTGCTGAGGAGCTTTCTCTGTGGCTTTTGGCAGTGTTGCCTTAGGTGCTGTACAAAGAGAACAAAAAGATCGTTCCACTCTGACTCTCTCAGTGCACATTCTTCAAGTAAAACTCCAGTGTTGGGTGTTAAAAGATCTTTCTTCTCCTTAAGCTATGTTCTTCATTTAAATCTATACTTCCTGCTTCCAAAGAAAATCATTACAGTGCTTAAGGACACAGAAACAGGCTGGGTTAGGGTAAACAGTTGGTCTAACCAACTTTTTTGTCTTGTCCTTATCCAAGGGAGTGGAGCCATTAAAATGAACAGGATCTTCCACTTAGAAAGGGCACATATCCACTGCAGAATGTATTCAGTCTGAAATAAAGTGAGGACAGACACCTAGAGAAGAGCATGGAGCTGTCCTAACGGTGTGACATCTCCCACTGACACACTGGCTAGAGGTGCTTAGGGAAAGAAATACCACAGCTGTCAAAATTAATGGCCTCCCGGCAGCTCTGTGAACTTGAAGGGAGACATGTTAATTATCATGTTTCATGGAAAATTAGTTGTCCTGAATGTGCTCAGTGTGCCCTATGAGCAGCATGGGTGGCTCAGCTGGGCTGTGGCTGCTGCACCCCCAGGCCCAGGGCTGCTGACCATGGCAGGGAGGTGGCTTTTTGTAGGAGTGATGGGACAGCCCTGCCATGTGGGATCCAGTGGGAGGAACAGGAGACCAATACAGTGCTTGTGACCCTCTCAAGCACAGGTAGAGCTGTCCTTTGCTATTTTATACACCCTCTTCCCATGGAGTTGAGGTCCTAGTTCGCATGTACTGAATTGAAGAAGAACCTCTTCCTCAATCGAAACCACAGTATCAGGCAAAAAAACCAAATCCAAAACACCTACTGAAACAAAATCCTTTACTGTAGAAATACCTCCTTCTGTGGAGAGGGCAGAATACTTGTATGATTGATACTGGTCATTGTAATCACTTGAATCCTCAAAGACACATAATTAATATGGTGTAGGCTGCCTTATAAAGCTAGAACAGGACAGAATGGACCACAATCTACTTAGCATCAACCCAGTTGTAAAAAAAAAACCAGAAAAAATCATAACAATTTAATCAAAAAACAACTATATTGCTCGATTACCGTCCTTCTTCCATTCTTCCTTTATTATAAGATTCATTTTTAAAATTTTTACTCCCTGTCATGTTTTGGACTGGTTGGGCAAGACAGCCTTGCCTGTGTTTCAAAGATGAGTTGTCTAAACTGTCACTGTTCATCCCATCCAGCATCAGAAGGACCGTCAGCACCCTTGCAGTGGAAGTCAGTATCTGACAGCATTTACACACCAGTGAGTTGAATCTTAGATTTATGTAAAATACAGAAATAAATGAATAAATGCAGAGTAATTATACAGTAAACAGATTGACTTTGAGTTCATGTGAGCATGATAGAGAATAAATCTGGCTAATATTTTACAAGAAAAAGAGCCACAGAAGACACAAGCAAAAACACAACACTGAATTATGTGAGAATTATCACTGTCGAAACAGGTGGCTGTCACAGGCACAGCACACATCTGCCCTGTCTGGGCTGGCAGAGGAAACTGAGGCCTCAGAAAAGGCCTCTGGATGCTTATCTTGCACCACCCCTTTTGCCTTCCTTCAGTGGTAAAACAGGTCAGAAAGAAGCTGGTTTTCCCAGCTCCCAGTGACCTCTAAGCTGAGTTATCCAGTCATTTTCTCCCTTCCTGCTATCCCACAAGAACACACATAATGGCAGAATTAAGCAGTGACTGGTTAATACTCTCTGTGCCAGCTCCTGCTCAGGGAACAAGAACACAGGGCTCTGTAAAGACACCTGTAGCTAGTCACTGTGATTTAGGGCAGTCTGTGTACTGCACCTACATCTGCCTGAGCTTGTACGTCTTCCCAGACCACAAAGGAACCAGTTTTGTTCCCTGGGAGCCTCCTCCACGCATTCCTGGCTGCACCTCGCCCTGTGCCGCACCAACACCTACAGCTCAGCACGGCCAGGAAAGGCAGCCAAAGATCTCGGTGATCCATTCCAGGCTCTGCCCCTGCTGTGCCATGGGGCTTGAGCAATGAGGTGATTGCCCACCTGCAGAACAGGCAGGATGGGCTGAGACATCTTGTGTCTTCTGGGGACTTTGTGTCTGTGACCTGCCTGAAGGCTCATACACACCTGGGGGCTGTGAAGGAAGGGATTTGTACATCCCACTCACCCATGCCCAGCACACATCTGCAGAGCTTTAACGTTGAGCTAAGAACATCATTTTGCCTCACAGGCTTCAGGATTTGCAGCTGGACTTTGAAGAGCTGTTACAGAGCTCAAGAGATTGAGATGAATGTATGGAAAATATTATGCATAGTGCATTATTCTAACAAGGAGTTATGTACACACAGTATAGGCAAGAATGTTTAGGAACTCTTGAACAAACACAGGATACGACATTTCCTCTTGATGCAATGCACATATGGCTGTGGTACCTTTCCCTCAGCTGGTAAACTCCCCAGAGTGAAGATGTGAAGGTCTGATGTGAAAGCCTGGTTTTATGTCTGGGTACGGCCAGCAGTTTCAGTGCCACCCTTCCTGTTTTTTGTGGATTCCAGGGAAGAGCCCAGCTTTGCAGTTGGTGTGTGCCACAGCCTGTGGTCCTCTGTGTTGCAGCAGGGCTTTACATAGGCACTTTGGCTCACAGTTGCTATTTGCAGATGATAGGAATATAAACGTGCACGTTTGGGGACTAACCCATGATTCAGCATAAATGTTTCCTTTTCTTTGCACAGACCAAACTACAGGCTGTAGAGGCACATCAAATAAGTATTATCGAGTTTTACTGACATTCAGTAAAACTAAAATCATAAAGGGGAATCCTTCCCTATTGGGGCTTGAGGCTACTAAAAGTTGTACCCAGGTCTGTTGCTGGGGGAATAAAACAATTAGAACTCAAATACTGCTTTGTTATCTGAAGAGGTTTTTCCTATTCACGGGCCACATTTATTCCACTAACTGTGACCACACAGCCATAATTGAGCAGCTTTGCATTTATTTGAGATAGCTACGATCATGGCAGGAAAAAGACAAACTGTTTTCCAAGTGAGCAGTGTATGTCACATAGACTGTTTTGGAATCAGTAGTATGTGAAGGGGCTGTGAGATTCCACTGCACCTTTTAGGGATGAGATGAGCATGGAATCACAAGAAATGCTGTCCAAGTTTCCACTCTGCAATGAGTGATATCTGTGTTTTGAAGAACTGGGAGAGAGAGAGCACTGAAGAAGACATGATTAATTATTTTAAAATTCATACTGAGCTGTAGCCATTTAAATTAAAATAAAGCATTTTAGTTTTCTCTAGGAATCTATTTTTGCTTGCAGTATAATTATTTTAAGGATTTACCATAATATTGCTATGATGGACAGATGTTTATCTTTGTTCCTATGCCTTTGAAAGGAAAACAAAAGCTGAACTTCGAAGGAATGCAGCACAGCTAAATAAACTAGCAGGTCTAGGTTGATTCTTCATAACTTTAAATATCTAAAGCAATAGAGTTATGAAAATATTCCTAAATGATGTTGCCAGACAGCAGAGTATTATCTGTGCTGTTTTCTGTATGCAGCACTGTTCATTGCTATGCAACAAATCGCAAAGGTCAGCAGACCCTGACCCTGAAAAGCAGCTGTGTTATAGCAGTCACTGGAAAACACCAGCCCTTGCACATAAAATTGCTTCGAGCAAGAACATCTTTCCCAGAAAGACTGAGATCTGCATGCTGGATCACGCTTTCCCTCTGAACAGCTAGAGGTAAGTAAAACCCTTATGGAAAGAGCAGCATACATGTTCACCTAGGATATTTTCAGAACTGTCACAAGTTTGTAGACATACATCCGTAATACACATATTATGCCCAGTCATAGTAAGGGGGCACTTTAATAGCACCAAGAGCAGCTTCTCCAGCTGCAACTTACACTAGTCAGAGCCTTATTTCCGGCTGCCCCAGCTTTGGAGATAACCACCTGTGGAGCACTCCAGAGACATCCTCTCCTGGAGCTGTGAACTGCTCTCTGAGCTGCCTCCTCAGCTCTGGATTTGAGCAGCAAATTGAGCAATGCTGGCCTTTGCTGTGCTCTTACCTCCTCTGGCTGGTATGTCCAGGACAAGCCTCCCTCTTGTCCTGCCCTTCCTCCTCCCTCAAGTATTTCCAGGTTGCTCCTGGATCAGCAGAATTATTTGTCGCTCAGAGGGCACTTGTCTAAGATTTTTAAGTCACCACTGCAGTGTTATCAGGTCATTGGCATTTCTCACTCCAGTGCCCTGAGCTCTCTAATACCTACAGCTTGAGTTTTCAGCTCTCTGTAACTAAACCTTAATTTAGAATTTAAAGCCATGTTTAGATGCCTGAGTAAGAAGACAGATGTCAAGAGCTGGGATGTTCCCTCACACCACCATGAAGTTTGCCATTCTTCACGACTCTCTATGCTTCAAGGGAGGGGCTCCCAATCCTTCTTTTCCTTTGCAAAAAGTGAAAGATAGTTCATGGTCTGGCTGCTTGAAATTAGGACACTAAAGACACACTACAGCTGGGGAAGATGAAGAACTGGCCAAGAGGGGACATATTAACTGTCCATTTCCTATCTTGCTGAATGGGGGTTGATGAGCTAGACCGCATCATTAATGGTTCCTAAATGTTATGTATTTTCTCCCCACTTCCTGCTGGATGGGGACTGATAACATGGAGTTCCAGCTGGCTGCTCATTTTTTCCCAGGAGAATTCATGTATTTGCTTAAGTAAATTACTGAGATGCAAAAGCAAGTAGAGAAGAGGAGAGATGTAGGGCCTGCAGGTCCTCAGCAGAAATGCTCTGTTTACTTCCCACTTGTTCTTCATTCCTTTTCCATCCTTTGCTTTCCTCCTTTCTGGGCACACCTTTAGTGCCTGTAGCCCTTGATGTCTGAACCAGATTCTCCCATAATCCTTGACAGCAGTATTCCAGATGGGATTAGGCAGGACTTCAGGCTGGCCTGAGCCAGGCAGACCTGGCAGAAGGATGGAGCTGCAGATGGGCAGAGCAAAGAGGCTCAACTCCTCCCTGGTGGGGAGTCCCCACAGCTCCTCCAGCTGGGCCTGCACCCACACTTTGGCCACTCTGGGGGGCTTCTGGTGTTGGCAAAGAGCAAGACTTGTCTGGTGAATGGGACAGAAAGACACCAGCCTGGACAGAAAGAGCACAGAAGTGGGAGAACCAGGAGAGCTGGTGAGGCTCTGCTGGCTCCAGTGCCAGCTTTGCCCTCAGAGATGGTGGCTTCTTTGATGTCTCTTCACCCTTTATGGACACAGCCTGCACCCCCAGCTGGAGACACTGGAAAAGCTGGCAGCTGTTGTGGTTTTCTCTCCACTGGGAACAGAGTGAAACTGGTTTTCTTCACGGCTGTTTTATGAGGAGTGGGAAGAGAGCACCCGGACAGAGCACCAGGATTAACTTTACAAATGTGTCTCCCTCTGACAAAATGCTTGAGCTTTGCCAGTTCCTTTACGTTCTCTCCCACTGGCTGAGGACAGCCTTGTCCTGAATAGGAAAACGGGAACAGTACAAGAGCACAGATGTCTGACATCTTCCTGTCTTCTGGCTCAGAGAGAGGGAGATTAATAAAAGCTGCCAGAGAAATGCCTTGGAATAACCCTTTCTGGTAGGAGACACAGTATCCTGGAAACACCCATCATTTGGCAGAGACACTCACTTCGTTCCTTAGCTGCACAAGCAAATTTCTTTAACTCTTCCCAAGATCATTTTTGGACTAGATTGCAAGTGGTTTGTGTTAAAACAAAAACAAACAAACAAACAAACAAGCAAAAATGCAACAAAAAACCCAAACTCACTTTGTTTCTTTCTGTTCTACATATGTGGCATTTCCTAAAAGGAACAAAATGTTGAAACAATGAAATATTTTCATTTTTTACAGCCCTATCTTTCATTAAGAGACAGTTTGCCTGACATGTCTTCTTCCCTGTTAAGATGATGGATGGGGCTGAACAAGACTTACAGGATCCAGTGAGGTGCCATTTGCGTCACCAGCAACAGTGGTCATCAGGGAATAATCTACCATTTCAATTGTTTCAGAGAGAGACGAAGAGGAAAATGAAGCAGGCTGAGATTTATTACAGTGGATGGAACAGACTTTGAAGTTAGACAAATGGAAATTTGGATTATTTGCAGGAAGAGATCCTATGTGAGACAGGGCCGTGGTTTTGGAGGAAACATCACAAGTGTACTCAGACTTGAAACCTCCAAGAAGGACAGCTGGCAGCTGCCTCAGCAATCTAGAAAGTGGGGCATCAGTGATGGACCAGAAAATGGAGTTCATCATCACCACCCTGCTCAACAAGCTGGGCCCAGCTCTCCCCTGAATGTCATTCCATTATAGTTGCTGGAGGGATGCTGGAAGGGACTTCAGAATATCAGGTGAAACTCCAGTCTTCTACAAATCAGCTTCCATTTTGCTGCAGAAGGCTTTCCTTCTCACACTTGAGACCAGCAAAGAGGAGGACATTAATTCTAACAACTAACAAAAGGCCAGCCATCAGATTTACTGCCCAAACAGTGATCTCACCCACAGAGATTTTTACATCTCCTCTTAGACTTCCCAGCTCCTAACCTGAAAGCTCTGAAGTACCTGCACTGTCACTTTCCCATCCTCTCCCATGGAAATCAACCTGGATGGAAAGTGACAAGTATACACAAGTTCTGTGAACTCTTAGGAACACTTCTGAAAGCTGAGCCAAGCAGAATGAGAGACAAAATGCCCATGTTACTGGAAGTGGTAAGTGCCCTAGGAAGCCTCCCTGAAATTCTTGAGACACACACAAGCAACTCTTTCTCTGCTCATCCTCACTGAAACTTCTAAATTGTCAGTGTTCTAATGTTCCCTCCTTACCATTTTCTCATCTCCAGTCTATAAAGCTCATGGACAGTTCTGCTCATGGAGAAACCTGTAGTAATTCCTGGAAGAAAAAAGACCAAATCTGATATAGGAGTGCAATCAGACCATGAGGATTTAGTAGCAAATTTTACAGGGAAAGAGAGAACTGGGGGTTTGGGCTGTTCTAAAATAAATTGTTTGACCAAACACCTGGTAAGTTCTTTCCTTCTTCTTCCTTTCTGAACACAGTTATTTGTCTCAGTGTTTAGATTCACACTCTTTCATGTCCAAGCTAATTTCTTTCACTGGATTAATCAGCAGCTGCAGGCAGGTGATATCACGGACTTTGACATTAGATTGTCAACAAATGTTACATTTCTCTCCCCCCCCTCCCTTTTTTTTTTTTTTTTTTTTTTTTTTTTTTTTAACTAAACAGCTGCAATGATGGCTTTGCTGGCTGGTGGCCAGCTGGATCTCTCCACAGAAATGTAACACTCCTTGCCTCAGTCTTCCCATATTCCAAATTTGTTTGCTCTCTGATGGAAAACTTTGACTTCCATGGGAAGACACTTAGTAGCACCTACAGTTGCAATGCATCCAAGAAAAATATACTGCAAGGACATGGGGAGTCCTTATAGCCCTGACAAAACAAAGGTTCATCCTTTTTCCTTTAGAGGAAAAGTAGTGCTGGGGCAGCTCCCATGTCCTATGGTAATTGAACAAATAGATTTTCATTTCAAATGGAAGATGGATGGAAGGAGGTTGGAGTCTCTCAGATGCAAGCTGTCAATATGAACACACATTTCAATTGCCTTTACAAGGAAATAAAATGTGTCTCAGATTTTGGACATCCAAAAAAAGGATGATGATCCTTGCAGGAAGAGTGCAGGACAATTTTCTGTTGATAAAATTTGCCTGGCAGTTGTTAAAGATGTCATCTACCAGATTTATCAGAGATAGAGAATGCCTGAAGTCAGTACTGCACTTCATTCTCTGTTAAAAATCCGATTAATGACAATCATCTTTCTCTCCCTCAAAACAATACTCTCCCACTCTTAATGTTTAAATGAATGTCAGAGGGGTCTTTTGTTTCCTCAAGCTTGGGGTGAATGGTACCGTTTGCCTGGTACAGAAAGTTGTATAAAGGGAAGGTTGGGCCTTGAATTATCCAAAAACTTCAGGGGGTTTGTCAAGTTCTCTCTCAAACAAGGTACTGGTTTAAAAAGCCCACACCTGGTCTAACTTGCTCTCAGTGATAAATTCTGTCTTTGGGAAGGTAGTCTTGATGGGTCAGTTTTGGAGTAATTTTCATTTACATTTTCAAAATGTGCATAACACACGTGTGAACATAAATGTTGATGAGTTTTGGTTGATTTAGTTCAATTGAGACATCAGCTGTATTGCAAGCAAATGGATCTGGGATAGCTGCTAGAACACTCAGTTTTCCAAATCATTACAGAAGGATGAGATTACACTCAAATATTTTATGTTAATATGCTTAACCACTTAAAATTATGGAAGCTTTTTCATCAATAAGTACAAAATTATTGCAGCAATTCTGAGTATCAGCAGGGTTTGAAAGCCTTTAATTAATTTTGCTTACACTTGAAATAAGCAGAATGATTTCAGAATAATAAACTAGATCAATCCCTGGGAAGACCCACTTAAAGTGGATTACATCCCACCTGAAATAAGTTTTGGCTCTTTCTCTCTTGCTTAGATAGTCCACTAAAAATCCCCAAAAGGCTAACAAATGTAGCTGGAAACACAAATTATAGTCTGCATATACTACCCTGTTATGTCCAAAGAAAAATACCTATTGATTTGAATAGGCTACACATCAGGTCTCATACTGTACACCTAAATTAAGAATTCATCTGTCTTGGGGAAAGAAACTTACCAAGTTCTCTCTTCCAGAATTCAGTTCAAAATCCCTTGTTTCTGAGGAAGTACTTTTTTCCACATTTCCTATTTTCACTTGTACTATTCAAAGACCGAAAGCAAGGATTTACATACAAGGTGCTAAATAATCTGCTGAATTCAAATCAGTTTCCACTGGGTAGATATAATTTTTTCCATCCACATTTAAGGTAAGCACACTGGACCAGCCTTTCTTTTAACAAGCTAATGCAATGTAAACAGGATGAATGAATAGGTGACTCTGCAGATGGAAGAGCTCTGAGCATTTGGCAGTGAGGAGGCCAGTCCTGCCCAGGGCACAAGTCAGAAAATGGAGGGCAACAGCAGTGACAGTGATGTCCAACACAGTGCAGGGAAACAGCAGCAGAGAAAGCAATAAGGGCTTTCTTGCCCACAAGCCCAAGGCAGGACCAACCCTGGGGTCTTGGGACTGCACTGATGGCCTTGGCTTCTGTATTTAGAGAGAAGGACAGAGGTAAATAGCTAAAAATAGCTAAAGCCTTTTTCCTCATTCCTGTTCTCTCATGGTTACGTTTGCATGATGAACTTCAGTGAAGCCAAGACACTGAGTAGGTGTCCAATAAGTGGCTGTTCTTTGACATAGTTACTGTCTGAGCTCTGTTGTAGTAATTTATCTGCAGCTGTCTTGGCTCAGCTTGGCCCTGCATGGAGAGCCTTTGTTTGCATATCCTCTCCCTGCAGGTGAACAGCAAAGTCCAGACAATTTGCTCTATGTGTCTGTCTGGGCCAGGCCTTCCATGGTGCACAGGCAGCTCAAGGAGACCCTTCTTGCTCTGCCCAAACTACCAGCTTCTATTAGCTCTGCCCATAATATTCCAGTCCTTCTTGGGCTCACATTCATTGTCCTCACAGTGCTGTTAGTGCTTTATGAAACTCATAGAGTCAGACCCAAATGCTGAAGGGAAGAGAATCACTGACTCCTACAGGCGTTGAATCAAATTTTTCCTTTACTGAAGGACAAGCAGTCTTGCAGAGAGGATTGAATCTAAAAGCTCAGTGGAGCATCATTGGTTTTGCTGTTTGGGTTCCTGAAGGGTAAATATAACATAAAAGCATATAAAACCAAGCCAATAAAGGGCTGGAATGTGTAGCTCCTCTCTATTTAATTTTGAAAATGTACTTAGGCAACCTTTTATTTACAGTTAATCCTATGGGGCAGCCACTGAGACACTGCTGAAAGTTCAGAACATCACCTCAGTACCTGAAGCAGTGTTAATGAATCCACAGAGCTAGGTTATTCCATAGAAGAAATGGAGACACATCGAAACCAGATTTCTGTTTTCTCCTAGCATTATTTCTTTTCACTGGAGAATCCACAGGTAAATAGAGGAGGCCAGGAGGTGCCAGTCAGGGTACCACATGGAGAAGGGAAAACCATGCCTAGAAGAGAAGCAGCCCCACAAGCACAGCAGTGGGGCAGTGCCTTGCAGCCCCAGCCCTGCTGCTCAAAGCTCTTTGCCCAAGCAATGAAGCAGGAGCTTCACCACAAGAACAACAAGTGTACAAACATTTCTGCATGGGTGAAAGGTGCCCAGCTGAAAAAGTTCAAGTTTGGGACACTGCTACTCCTAATATTTTCTCTCTTCCCCCTCGGGGACCAACTCCCAGAGGCAACTGGATGCAGCACTGACCTTTCAGGACTTATGAAATGCAAACACAGCTTTATTTACTTCCTGACCCTTGGCTCAAAACATCTGCAGCTTTATAAATGAAAAGCAAACACTGTGATTTAGCAACCTCTTCTGCCTCTGCTTCATTTTGCCAAAAGACAGAGGCCACGCTGTGACGCTGTGATGTGACCACGAGTGTTGCAGTGACATTTGAGAACTATCAGTGGGGCTCCCCAGGCAGCTGGCACCCCTGCTTTTCATCCTGCATCTTGTCTAGCAGGACAAAGCCTGGCTGGGCAGGTAAAGGGCCACAGCTGGAGATTTTAGTCAAACTGAGAAAACAGATTGAAAATGGAGCCTTCTTCCTCAGAAACATCTTGAGTTTCTGTTCCAGACAAGACAGATGAGCTGGCCATCTCAGCTTCTCTTGTCCCTCCAGTATGTGACAGAAAGGCTGCTGCTGCTGCTCCTCCTTTTGTGCCTCAATTAGAAGGAAAAGCTGATCAAATTTTGCCAGATCAACCCTGGGCCATGAGCATAGGTGCTAATTTTTTTGAGGAGAGATCTTGGCAAAGCATTTCATCCCTCTTCTTCCTGAAGAATCTCTGAAAATTTGTTGGAAGCAATTGGTTCCAGTCAGTTTGGTGGGGTAATGCTGGAAACTCCATAGTGGTTGCTGAAGGATTCTTGAAAAATAAAGGACTTCTGTAAATATTTGAAACTGAGTCCAGGCAAATGTTCATCTGTCAACCTAATCTTCATGCATTCAGCAAAATGGAAAGGGATTCTCTAGTATCTGCCTCATCTGACAAACTTCAAGCACTAGCAGCAGCAGGCTGTGCTTTTGGCAAGGTAAATCAGTTCCTTTGCACATGAAAGAACTCTCAGGGTGTCTGGTAGGACAGATGTAGATACATATACAGTAAGCCTTTACAAGGTAGGAGATGAGGATGGTAGGGAATGTCCTGATTTTGTTTCTCAGGTTATTCTCAGAAGTCTTGACGCAGTATTTCTTAGCAGCAGATATAATGAAAAAAATAGGTTTTGGTTATTTCTGATTACTTTAAGTCCAGGAAGTGGAAAGATAGTGTCACCATATTGTGCTTTTTTTGTACTTGATCCATATCTTGCTGTACCAAAAATTTATATTTTCTTGTGGCATCTGCTGAATGCTGACAAGATAGATGTTAGTATCATGTTAGTACCTACATATTCATTTCACATTGAAGTGGGTGAAAACAACTAATATTTATGTTTCTACATAATTTTTGATGCTTTGGAGAATTCTACACTTCTCTGCTCCCAAATGACAAAAGCACAAGGAGGGTTATGATTTACCAGAACTGTATTGTAACATCTTATTCAGCCTCAACTTTAGATTTAAAATGCTCCCGTGTGGCCTTTTTAATCTCCAGCTTTGTCTTTTTTTTAATCAAATTCTTAGTTATCATACCTTTGTCTTTCTTGGTTTGGAAATGGTAATTATCTAACTTGACTCCTCTGCTTTTTTGTTTGTTTTTGTTTGTTTGTTTGTTTGTTTGGGTTTTTTGTTTGTTTTGTACTCTTCTATTATGACCCTTATTTCAAGAGAGATGACATCACCTGCCATGAACCTGTAAGTTGTGTAAAAAACAGCACCTGATGCATCTCACCAGACCCAGGTTTGAAGGAAGGCTGCCTGAGGAGAAGTCCAGACATGCAGCCTGTGGTAGGAGCCACTTCTGCAGAGGAGAATGATCCCTTATCACCATGACTCCACAGACAAGGAGTTGTCCTGATTGGTGTCCAACTCCATCTGATATTCCACCACACAATAGTAACTCTTTTCTAGTTGGCTTGTCCTATCTCTCCAGTCTCTACACCCCAAGGGGCTGCTTTCAGAGAGATGAACTGGTTTGTCCCAGCCCAGGGAAACTGAAAACCCCAGGCACTAGCAGTGTGCTCAGCAAAACCCAGAAAAAAGGCAGCAAATGGATAATCCAGGAGCTGCACCAGCAGTAAAGGCCATCCCCATAATAAACATCACTCATATTTCCTGGTGAGTCAACCCTCCTTCCTCCCCTCTGGTCAGACTAAGGGAGAGTGCAAGGAACAGGTTTGGGGTTTTCCTGTCCACCCTACATTACATGGGGATGTGATGAGAGCATTGCAGCTGGCAAAGCTGCACAGCTGTCCTACAGGAGTCACACACCGTCCTTCCTGTCTCCGTGGTGAGTGGATATGCTCTTATGGCACAGTGGAAATGACACAGTACAGTGCTCAGTGACTGCTGAATGCTCAACAATGGCATCAGCCAGAACAAGTGCTGTTCAGGAAGCAATTCCCTCTATGCTCCTTCCCTCCCTTTGTTTCCCTTAACCCTTCTTCTTGCTTTTCTCCTCATCTTTCCTTTTTTGCTTTCTTCTTTCCTTCTCTCCCTCCTCTTTCTCTCTCTCCTTCTGGAGAACAGCTCATACTATTGTTTATCACCATATAATATTGCTGGCCATCAGGAAACTTTGGAAACCAAGGAAAACAGAGACCTTGTGACAAAACTCAAGTGAAAATGGCTTCAAGGGCACTCAGCTCTTGCCAACATGAGCACCATGGTGAGCTCAGCATCTGGCAGGAGGGACCCTGAATTAGGATGACAAGAGGACAAGGAAGCACAAAAGAACATTAGGAAAAGATGAAGAAAGATGCATTGCTTTCTGGAATGAGATGGGCAATGCAACCCCGCACGCATTTGTTTAGAATTCTATGTTGCACCATGACCCATATTCAAAAGTTTGATGTGTTTTCTCAGAACATCTGGCATAAATTGGACTGCAGACTTCTGAAAAGGTCTTAGTTTTGAAAGCAGCAGAGTTAAAAGTTTCTGTATTATCAATTCTTTGTCCTATCTGCCATTCTTTCTTTCACTTTTTAGCTCTTCTTTCTCCAGCGGTGAGGACTGGTCCGCTCACAAGGTGATTAGAGTCAATTTGACAATTCGCAGACACTAATGAAGGTGTTTGGGTTCATTGCTATGTATGTTGGAGTAGTTATTCTTTATGAGTCAATTTTTCTTCCATGAGTCAACTTATGGTTGTTTCAGACTTCACGAGAACCATTTTACAGCAAAAAGCCTCCCATCACTGTAAGTCCTTCTGTGAAGGTACACAGGAGGCTGGTATCATTTTTATGCTGTTTCCACTCTTTGTAGATTTCAATGGGAGATTATTACCTATTTATAGAAATCAATTGAATAGTTCAAATAAACCACAAACAGTAATAAAGGATGCTGACAACTGACCACTTTTGGCACATGTTTAGAGTGATTAGCTGTCCATCAACTTTGCAGTATAGCTTGACTGAACCAAAAATTATAATATAGAAAGGAACTATTTCAGCAAAGTTCTTTCAGAAAGGAACTATGTCAGAAATTTATTGATTTTACAACAAGATCAAAATAGATCACATCATTAGACAGAGTTCCTCCCTTTGACTAAATCTGGTGAATGTAAAACAGCTTTGAGAAGATGCTTCTGTGAGAAGTGAGAGATGTGGGTCACATCCTTTCAGATGTGGGTTTTACAGTGCCTACATGACTGCTTGTGTTAGTAGAAGAGGTGGCCACTACCACCAGCTATTTTATAATGTTAATCTACTATTTAACTTTTTTTTTCCACTATAAGAAGGAAAGATTTCATTTTGGGTTGAGTAAAGTATGTTCCACAAACCACAGCAACATTTTACAGTTTTTCTTGTGAATGCAAATACAAGCCATATATCTCTACTATGGATCAGTTCAAACCAATTTCAGTCCAACTCTGATTTGTTTGGCTCAGCTAGCCAACTCAAAATTTATTCAAATTAGCTGATGAGTCAGAATCTCATAAACATAAGTGAAAAGCATGTGTATGTAACATGCAGGAGTCTCTCTCCCCAAGAGTTTACTCTCCAAGTCAGGTGTCAGAAAGGTTCTTATCTCTATGAATATTTAGTAAGTCTGTGCAGGAATTGGGAAGCCAGCCTGAACTATGAGTATTCTAAATTCAGTGCCCAAGCCAGAAGCTCTTCTTTCCTTGCTGCTCAAATTTCCAACTTCCACTTCCTTTCTGCAGCAAAGCTACTCTGGTTCTGGTGGTTCAAGGCTCTCAGAGGGGCTGATTCCCTTAGTGTGCACAAGGTAGCTCTTCAGAAGCCATTAGACATATTAGCTCAGCACTGGGATTGGAGTCAAACAGAGGTTCTGTACTCAGAAGCTCTAGAGCAGGAACAAGTTCATCTTTTCAATGCCTAGGAGCACTCCTCTGCCATCACCTACCGAGTGCATCTGCTGTGGCACTGGCTTTTAACTGCAGCTTGGGATCTGAGGGCTAGACTTGATTCAGCACTCACAAGGAATCTTCCCTGAATAAGCAGAGTAGGCGTTGAGTTTATAAGAAGTGTCACAGTGGCTGAGACAAGAAATTAAGAGGTGAAATGTTTTAACGGGTTTCTAATATAGCTGCGCTGGGTGGAGAAAGTAAATGAATCTCAAGTTGTTATGGAACCTCCTGTGTACATGTTGCAATAAACAGGGGTGTGAAAAGCTCTGAGAAAGGCACAGGAGACAGAAATGCAGATTAGGGAGGAAAGCAGAGGTGGGTGAGAAATTACCTAAGTGTTAGCATTGTGAGCAGTACAGTGGGCATTGCTCATCTCCACGAACAGCACAGCACTTAGTGGCTGCCTCGAGGCACTTCTCACTCGGGGCATTATCATTTTTCCCATGCAGATAGGAAAGCCAAAGCAGGGAAAGGTCAAGACAACATTTTAAAAACAGATTTTCAGTGGCTTGATTTCTGCATATCTAAAAGGAAACCTGTCTTGTTTCCTTAATGAAAGCCATGACTTTCATGAAGCCCATGACCTTCATGAACCTCATGACTTGCACAAGTGTGGGCTATTGTCTGTCAGCACACATAAAAACAAGGTCCAAGGTGTCTCATATTCAGCATTTGAGAGGAGTACATGGGACATGTTGGTCTCTTAAATGCTACTATAGCTCATACAGAAAGTTACCACAATTAATGTTTTCTTTTCTAATATAATGAAGTAATCTTCTTTTAAAATAACATATCTGATTTAGCTGTTACTTATAATTGCTTTTGTATTCACATTGGAATACAAGCTGTCCACAAATAACATGGAGGTATCTATGGGATTGCATTTGCTTTTTCCTGACATTTGTATGAGTAAACTCATTTCATAGGGTAGATGAGGAAACTGCATCTTCCCTACATGCCACGAAGAACTGTAATTTTTTATTTTGGATAGGGGTGTTGCAGCTCCCCTGACAGCACTACACCCACCCTCTGTCTTGCTGAGTTTTACGCTGCCTTCAGTGAGAGCACAGATGCTGGAGTTGAGCTGCTTGGTGACTGTCAGGCAGCGTGTCCACAGAGTGGTGGCATTCTTTTAGTGAGGATTTCAAGCACCAAAACTCCTGACTAAACCAAGAGCTGACTGCCTGACACAGGTCTAGATTTTCTCAGGGCCACTCTGCAGCTGGAAATGTCAGGGAATTCAGACTGCATCAGTGAGCACCAATCCAGACTCTGGTGCCACACCTCCCTTTGCTCAGGTGCCTCACTTTGGCTCTACTGCAGTGCATTCTCTTTTCTGTTTTTTGCCCAGCTTCCATATATTAGGCCCACACTGTTTCTATTTGTGCAAATATCCAGTTCCTCATATGGCTTTAGGAAAAAAAAACAATACACCTACACAGACATTTTGGAAAACCTGTAGCTTGCATTCAAATGAATCTTTGTTATTTTTATTTATTTGCAATATCCTCTCCTCTGTAACTATCTATTGAATAATGACTTTTGGACAGGCTAACTTCACCTTGGAAATGTCAGATCTCTGTGATGTTCTTTCATTTCTCTCTCCTTGACTATTCTATGTCATTTTGTGAGCTGTTAAATATCAGCTATACATATATATACATATAATGATCTCTGGGCTCTACACAGGCTTTAGGAGACAAACACAGTCAGGAAAGGATAGTAGAGTTTATCACACCCCAACAATAAACTCTGGCTGTTTGTGACAGCTGCAGCATGGCTGTGGTTCATGAAGACAGTTTTTGACCAAAGATGAGTGTCTCCCATACTGCCTGCAAAGTTTTGTTGCCCTGGAAACCCAAATTATTGTTATGTGGAAACATCTGTGAGATGTATGGGAACACCAAGGTGATTTGGATGAAATATGGGAATGGAGTGGCAATAAAGGTATGCCTAACTGTGCTTACAAAAATTACAGATGAGAAGTATTATTGATCAGCAAAGTACAATACTGTACAGAATTTTAGAATAATTAATTTCTGAAGCTTTTCTTTGAGTAATTGATGCTTGTCAGATGTGGAAAAAAGGAGGGAAGTTATAAAGGAGATGAGGAGGTATTAGTTACTGTTATTTCCTTAATTTGATATCTATGCTTGAATGCTTTTGATATATAAATACTTGGTTTTTTCCTTCAACTTACAGTTTCATTGTACGAGAGGGAAAGAAAGGCCTCAAGGTTTTGAAAAGCTACAGTTTAACTGTGGTTTAACTGTAGATGTGCCTTTAACCTGCTTTGATCAGTAGAAAATCTCTGTATAAACTCTCTTATTTAATTTACCTTAATATGTAATAAATTCTTCAGTTACTGAAAAATTGAGAATCAAACTAGCTTGATCCAGTTTAACTAGATCCATTCAAAACCTAATTTAGGGCTTGATTAAATGGTGCTAATATAAAGTTAAATAAACTAAATGCCAGTAAAAGCTATTTTAGGAATTGCCACTCCTGCTGAAGGGTAAGGAGTTTAAAACAAACTCATTGAATTTACTTTAAAAGTTACTAAGATAAACTATTCTAAGTGCTTCTGTGCAGAAAAACTTGCAGAGCTATAACAGTGGACTCTGGAAAACTGCTGCTTAACATGAGTACATGAGTGAAGCACAGAAAGAGAAAGCAACTAAACCTTGTATCTTTTAGAAACAAATCAAAATACAACACTTTTCTCCTTGCCCCTTAGGGGAGTGAAAAACACAAATTTTGCCCACATTTTCTCAGTTTTCTTGCCATTGCTGCTACGGCTGTAGCTCTAGCAGTGGGAACACTGGTTATGATACAGCTGTGCCAGCAGAAACAAGCTGGGCTCCATCTGAGTCCTGACGAGTGAGGTGGAATCCAGCAAATAACGTGGCTTCAAATCAATTGTTCTTGTAACGTCAGGAGTTTCGTAGCACGAGTCATTTCCCGGATATATTCTCCAGAGAGGGTTAAATGAGCAGAGAATGTATTTTGCAGGGATCTGATTACACTAAAAATCCCCTGCAAGGCTTATCCCAGAGAGTCCCGGGGCTGGAACTGCAGATGGAGCTCATCCTATTCTCGAGGAGGGGGATGTACGCGGCAGAGCTCTGTCCCCTAGTGGGCACAGCGAGACTCTCCTTCACAGCTTGTGCATGGGGAATCGCCTTCCAGTGAAACCGGGGCGGATTTATTTGAATATGAACGTATAATTCACGCTCTTTACTCATGTCCCTCTCATCATGGCCACCAACAGACCCCAATCAATTATATAGTTCGTCTGAGTAGTTACGGGGAACTTAATGAGGAACTTGAATTCTCTTTTCAGTTTTTTTTTTTCATGTGCATTTCAAAAAGATGTTAAAAATTTGCTTTCCTTTTTCCCACAACAGACCTCATTTCAGTTAAAGCCATTGTCTTCAAAGAGAGCAGAGCAGTGTGAACTCACAGTTTTCCAAGTCACAAGAAGAGGTCTGCTGATTGCTCAGAGCCTGCTCAGTTGCCTTGAAGGATTTGTCCCAAGATCTGAAAAGCCAAAGAGATACCAACAACTTTAAAGGCATAATGCTGCTTGTCAGACTGGTGCATTTGTCTCCTAAAGGGAAATTTCACCCTTGAGCAAAACTGTATAAAAGTTGTACATAAGGAGGCAGGAGAAGCTGTCTGAGAAAGACAGTGGTCCAGAGGACACCATGGCAGCAGGAGCTCTGCTGCCAGGCAGGCACTGAGCATTCCCACTGGGGCTCCTGCTTAATGGGCCTGACAAGGATCTGTGCCTAAAAGCAAGATTTTGGTGGCATTCCATTGACTTGGATGCATCACTGACTGCTTTGTGACGGCACGCTTTACCAGATTTAATTCCTGTTCCCTTCCCACCACTTTGGCCCTGTCTGTTTTGAGACAATCTTATATTTAGCTTAATTCTATGTCCTTTAGAAAGAAGCCATCTACACAGCTCCTTTAATGCTGTAGACCTGGAAGGAATGGACCACGAGGTGATGACAGGTCTGTGCAGCACCACAGGGGATTTTTATTGAGTGAACATTCACAACACATCTTACCAGTGTCCCCTTAGCATGAAGTTGAGCTTTCACGGGTCAGACCCACAGCCTGCAGTCTAGGGGACTTTGGATCTCTACTCAGCTCTGTTTTAGACAGAAGGATATTCCACACTCTTCGGTACTGGGGCTTCAATCTGAACTGCCTGGTTACATTGGAGGCATCAGGGATACACCAATGCGGGAACACTTTAAAAATCCACACAGCAGCGTGATGCCAGTACACGATTCCTGCCCACAGGTGGCACTCCATCACGAGCCTGGCTGCCTGCTAAGCCCTCTCATGAATGAGATCTCCTTCAGTTATGAGAAAAATGTTTGCTTTGCTATTCAGTAATGACCTTTCCTTGAGGGACTGCAGATCTATGGAGTGGAATAAACTGAGCAAGACTCCTGGAAAGTACTATCTATTCCAGAACAAAACTCCAATGTGCTGGGCCTGACCCTATTATTATCCTCTGTGCAAGCACAAGAGGTTTTAATGTTATTTTGACAGATGGTGTCATGTCTGTTTCCATTCAAAAGCCAAGGGAGCATCTCTGTTTGGATTTGTGTCAGTAGTCCTATTTCCGGGTATTATTTACATCTCCTGAAATAAAACAGTCACAATTCCTTGGATATATTCGGAGGACCGCAACAGTTTGTGACCAAAACCTCCCTGAGATTTCCTACCACAAACATCTCAGTACCACAATGGGACACATCAGGGCAATCCCAGAGAATGTCCCTGTGTACTTCAGAACAACCACCAGCCTGGTGAGAGACACTGACCTCCCAAGTCATGAAGATGCGATGCAGCTGGGCAATGAGCAATGAGCACACTCAGCCTTGTCTGTGAGAGATCCTTTAAGGAAAAGTACGCACAGATCTGTCAAAAAAAAAAAAAAAAAAAAAAAAAGAAGAAAAAAAAAGAAGAAATATTTTTTGTGTCCATATGATACAGAGCAAGGCTTTGCTCAAAGAGCCTCTTAACTTGCTCTCAGGTCAGACAGATGCTTCTCATGTGATGCAGCCAGGAAAAAACATGTGAAAAGGCATTCTGACTGAAAGCTGCATGGAAGTAACACCCATGGATGGAGAGACCAAAACAACTATCTGTCTTCCCATTATCCACTTTAAGCTACAGAACTGGAACACTGAGCTAAGATAGATTTATTTATTTATTTATTTGTTTATTTATTTATTTATTTATTTTTGCCTCATGCTACAAAGGAGGCAGGCAGGATATGCATTCTAAGAAAGACAGCTGGGTTTCACATACCCATGTTCTTGTGCTTCCATGAAGGTTGAAGCACACGTTTTTTTTTTCCTAAAACCCTTTGCTAGGTTGCACAAGACCTACACCTCTTTGCATTTGTCAATCAGTGTAAGAGCAAAAAGGGAGGATCTAGAGAGAATGTGGAAAGAAGCAAAGAATGTGTTTGTCTCTAAATTTTAGTCCAGAGTAGGTACCTGTGAGCCCTTCATGCAGCAGAGCAGCACTTTTGAGAGGTACAAAAAGCTGCAAGTTTAGCTTCCAAAGGTGCTGATAAAGGGCAACTGGGCCTGTAAAACCAGTTCCCATCCCTTCAGTCCATAGAAGAAAGAGGTTAAGATAAAATTCTCTATTCTCTTGCACAGATCTATGGCAGGCTCAGCTGGACTGACAGCTGCCAGTGAGGTGAAGAGCAGGACAGTTCAGACTGTCAGTGCTTCGGCTTTGAAGTTGCATAATCTTTTAAAACAGATAAATATTTTTACTATTAATTCAAATTTGTGTCAGATACTGATGCTCCACGTAAAAGTAAAGGGGAGTTAAATTATTCTCAGTTGTGGAAAACCTGAGTGCAGCCAAAATTATTCCTTTCCCTAATGTTAAACTTAACAAAGCAGCTGAGCATAAGATGTGTGAAGGATTAAATTCATCAGAAAAATTCCCATTAAAAAAATCTCCAGCTGGATCAAGTGCCCAGTGAAAAGGAACTCAAGAGCTCAGCGCAAAGACCAAGAAAGACAGAGCTTTTGAGGGAAATCTGTTAGAAAGAGCTAACATATTTTAGAAAGAGCTTCTGATAGTGAAGAGTTCTTGGCTAGTGAAGAACACAGCCAAGCACAGAGTTTATCAGTTTTTCCAGACTGACTTTACCCTGGCAAAGCCCAGCTGGCCATGCTGGGATAGGCAGCTCTCCGGGGCTCTGAAGAATTTTCCATGTAACTTTGTTCTGTGTGCAGTGTTCAAAATAAGAATTATGGGTACAAGGAAGGTGAATCACTTGTCACTGATATTGTGATATACAAGGAAATTTTGGGAAAAGAATGTGATGGCCAACTTAAGATTTGGAATCTGCAAAAGGTTCCATTTTGTCCAATGATTTATAGTGGGGCAGTTCACGTATTTGTACCTCATGTCTCCTTCATTACCATCTTACTCTTCATTCCTTTTGTATGGAGAATCATCACGGGTGGGTGGCATGGAGGAAAGAGGATTGTGAATCTCTGCTGTAAATGCTGTCTGTGTCTGTGCCTGAGGTGCTTCCTGAAATGACAACACAGCAGCAGAGGGAAATTGCTGTGATGAGCAAATGTACAGAGCTGCCAAAATCTTAATTTCACTTGACTGCTGTTTGGTAAAGCAATGGGAACAGAGGCAGGAGTGGTTTGTGTGCTGACTGAAGAGCAATTTCATCTATCTACTGGATTATCTTGCAAACTACCATGATTTTAAAAAAAAATTAAACACAAACGCTTACAGTCTGAAAATACAAATTCCCCACACCCGTTGCAAGTTGGGCAAAATCGTAATTTTCCTTATTCACCCCTCTGATCTATAAACTGGGCAAGGGTCAGACAATTCCAGCAGAACTATTCTTTGGCCATTTCCCCTGGTTTCTCTGTTTACTCCTCCACACTTCTCTCTTATTATCATTCCTTTTATTTCCATCAGGATCTCATGCTTGCATATCATTCTTTTTACTGAAAGGGTAAGTTGATAAGCATTTAAGCCAAAACTTGAAAGGAGCCTACAAGAAAGATAGAAATGGACTTTTTACAAGAGCATGTGGTGACAAGACAAGAGGGGGATGGATTCAGACTGTAAGAGAGTAGGTTTCGATTATATATTAGATATTGGGAGGAAGTTCCATACTCGGAGGGCGGTGAGGCGCTGGCACAGAGAAGCCGTGGATGCCACATCCCTGGAAAGTGTTCAAGGACATGCTGGACGGGACTCAGAGCAACATGCTTTAGTGGAAGGCCCTAAGCTATGCAAAGGGCTGGAACCGAATGACCTTCTCGGCCCCTTCCAAGCCCAGCCCTTCTGGGACCC
>VWZU01008479.1:1406406-1436640 GCA_013397095.1 Sterrhoptilus dennistouni | reverse complement strand
TCGGGATCTTCTCCGGTGGGATGCTGATGCTGCGGGATGTGGATGGGGCGGGACGGGACGGGACGGGTCTGGCCTGGCCAGCCGCCGGCGTTCTCTCGGGGTCTCGGCGTCGCCGCGCTCCCAGAGCTGCCTGTGTCTCTGCGTGTATATATGTACATATGTATGTTTTTATATAGGTGCATATTGTATATAAAGATTTACATATTTCCATGTGTGTTTGTGTATGTACGCGTGTTAAAATATCTGTTTCTCCTGGGCGGTGGCGGCGTGTCCCGGCTCTCATTTGGAAGCGCCTCCGGCACACCTGGAGGCAGCCAGATGTTTTAGGTGTTCACAGGGGAGCAAGAACATCTGCATGGGAGCAAGGTCTCTCCTCTGGCCTGCTGCAAAACCTCTGCCTGGCGGGGTGGGGCTTGACTTGGGTTTTTCCTCCCCCTCTTTTCTTTAATGTTTGCTGTCTGTGTCCCCGCCCGGGCTGGCCATGCCCTTGGGTGGATGCGCAGGGACAGTCCCAGCCCCTGTGTACCTGTGTCCCCTTGGGGGCCCAGGGAGAGCAGCCACTGGCTGGGACACAGCAACTCAGCCCTAGCACGGGTGTCCTTGGGTGTCCCCGCAGTGTCACCCCCAGCCCCTGCTGGCTCTGGTGTCCTCAGCAGTATCGGGGCCAGTGCGAGTTGCTGCTCCTGGGCTTTGAGGTTTTACTCGTGTGAGTAGTTCTGCAGGGCTGTGGTGCCTTTATGCTGTGACAGGGAGTTGGCTGATGGAGTATTTGGGCTCAGGACTGGCAAAATAATCCTTCTGACCCTCTCAGGGAGGGGCCAATTTCAGCTCTGCCAGCAAAATCGCCCTTTGGAGCTGCATCTTGTGCCTTTCTTGCGAGACAAGAGAAGGCAGTGCTAGTTCAGACAGAATGTTGAAAGAAAGCTACAAATCTTTGCAACTTCCCATAGCATCTTGTGTTTTGTTATTTTTGTGTTCTGGGGCTGAGTGGTAAAGTGATTGGTATTTGCACACTGAGATGCTGTGTTCCAAGTCTCCTATGATTTTAGCAGCACGCCTGTTCTGACTTTATTTATTGGCAAGAACATGGAAATCTTTCCTCCTAATTTTGGCCCCACCACTGCTGATTTCTTAGAAGTTTATTTCCTTGTCTTCATGTTTACCAACAGCAGTGGTTGCTGCAGCCAAAACTTAGGAGAACATCAAGCTGTCAGTAACATCCCAAAGTTTTCTCTTGATCTAAATATAGCAAAGAAAATACATTTCTTTTCATCTAATTGCCATCAAAGAGAACAATATGGATAAGAAGGAATTTTAACTCTCAAGTGGATGACTCTCAAGTGCCAGCTCTCTATAGCAGCTCTTCTGTGCTGTATATTGTAGTGGTATTATTTGTCATGGATGAAATGCAAAGCAAAGGATTTGGATTGTTTGCAGCATGAAAATGCTGCAAGAATAAGGCAAACTGAGGCTAGATCGTAACTGGGCTAGTGAACTGGCCCAGTTTAATCAAAATCCATAAAGCTGGTTGTTTTTGCAGTAAAGGAAAGAGGTCTCTTGCATGAAGGACATTTGGAAAGATAATTGGTGACTCTAGTTTCCCTTCAGGATTCAGAAGACTGCTGTAAAGCAGGAATAATTGTATTCCCACCTCAGCTCCTCTAAGAAGCACTTACTACTGGCCTAGTTTTTGTCCCCTTTCATTTTTGCTGTACAGTTTTGAGAGTTGGGTCATTTTGCTCCTAAGCATTGTATGATTTTTTTTGAATGGGACCTGATGGTTTGAGAGGCAGAGAGGAGAACCTTGCCTGATATAACTTATTTTGATAATGGACTGGCATGTTGTTTAATGTATTTGGTAGATCATGAGATCATGCTCTACAGCTTTCTGTGAATACAGATACAGCTTACATTTCTCTGTGCTCCATGTTTTCCATTTGTGAGCTGTCCTTTCCCCTTTTTCATCTCAGCTAGCAAAACAGTCAGTATGCACAGACATATTTGCTGTCATGAGCATGAGTAGGAAAGAAGGCTTCCTTGCTTTCCATTATGGTGTATGCAGCATCCTTTTGGAAGGCAGAAATCATTTCCACAAGCCCCTTTTCCTTAGTTGAAGTAGTGAAATGAGACCAGAAAACAGCGTGGCTTTGTAACACCCCTCTCTTAGCTGCCTGGTGCTCTGTGGCTCCCTTTTTGTTTGTCAAGCAAGTCCCAACTTTCTGTTCTTTCCCTCTGCCCAGCCCAAAGGATGCTGTCGTGCTGGGGACGTGTGTAAGGGTGACCAGGCTGGTCCTTCCTCCCCTGGAGGAAAGATTGCTCAAACCACAGCTCTCTCTGGCAGCCAGCAAAGCCTTGGTGCCAGTTCAAAGTGCACCTCTGATGAATAAATAGTGGCATTAGACAAAATCCCTTCTGGGTCTGTGGTGGGGCAGAGGGCCCCAGTAAACCATATGTTCAAGGCCCCTGCTTAGGTAAGAGCCACAAAGCCACAGTGCCAAGGGCTTTGTAGGCCTGAGGTGAGGGTGGGCTGCTTGTCTGGCAGCAAGCAGAGGGCTTATCACCTTAAGGCTCAGTCCTTCTGGAAGGGGGATGCACAGTGCTCTATTCCTGGTATGGGCACTGCCACTGGGGCTGCTCCCACAGCCACTCTCTGGCCAGCCCTGCTGGGACCTGTGACAGCAAAGGGAAACTGGTGCCTCACTGTCTTTTCAAAAGCAGGACACAGCTGATGAGCATCCGGTGTTGGCACTAGAAGTTGGAGGGTGGTTGAGACAACCCCTTTGGTAGGACAGTTTAGATCAATCTAAGGCTGCTGTGACTTCCACGTCTGCCATAGGAGCGCCTGTAAAGTCTTGGATTCTTTGGGATGTGTTTGTGTCAACCCTCACTGGAACCACAGTTGTGTAAACAAGGGACAGTGAAGCAGTGTTCAGGTCTGAATCTGTTTGCTGACCGGAAGTATCATGGCAGTTTGGCATGTCCATATACTTATTGGGAGAGCATAGTAGAAAATGTCCTTAAAATTGGCTGTATTTCAACATGCGTTTATTTCTTCCCGTGTAACTGTGAAGGTTAGTAATTGGCACAGTGATTTTGCTATTGGTTTAACTCCTCCAGTGGGCATAACTAGGGTATTGAAAGTAGGCTAACTGGCTGTCCCTTCAAAGTCCTCTGCAGAATTGCTCTCTTTATGCAGCAAAAATGACTTCTTAAATAATGTGAGAAAAAGTTCTTCAGTATTTCACTGGGTTGTTGAAACCTAAATATAGGTCCCAAACTATCAGTGAGTGAAGCTTTATTTATTTCCTCCCTGGTCTCTGACATGAGCAGAAGGTTTTGAGAGTTACTTAAATTCCCTAGGTCACAGATCTGTGGCATGCATAACTTATGCTGTTCCTCATCCAGAAGTATGTCATAATTGAATGACTTTATGTATCCGACTTCTTTAAAGACCTAAATCCTGTAACTGGAGCAGAGGGGTGTCCCAGCTGTAAATTGTGGGCCCTCATGTGCTCAGTCAAGAGAGTGTGTAAGCATCCAGAGAGGAGATCTTGGCCTCTGTAAGAAATAAGCACACAAGTGTTAAGCAGCTCACTTGTAAGAACATGGGATTACTATGAAGCTGACAGGTCTGGTGTGAGGGTTAGCCGTGCTTCTGTTTCCCATAACGGTACCACTTTTATCACCAAAGGAGGAACAAAATTATATGAAAAGCAAGAGAAGCCAGAGGAGGAACAGATGTCTGAAAAATGTTTCACTTGGGTGGATTGAATTGACATTCTAAAATTTCTTGAAGGTGCAGATGTGTTGAGGAGGCTGTGAAAGAAAGGGCGGGTCTCCTACTCCTCCCTCTTTCCTTCCTCCAAAGTGAAATTCAGTTTCTTTAGTGAGAAGCAAGAATATCTCACAGATCTTCAAAGTATCCACTCTGACGTCAGGGTGCGCTGGTTGGGCTGTGAATGATTCAGATTGAAGTGACTGTGTCCAAATCACGTGGCTTTTTCAGCTTCCTCTTCTATTTCCTGAGACACAGGAGCTTGGGTAAGGTTCCATAGAGGAGAGTTGTTCTGGTAGATATAACTGCTTACAATGCATTAAAGGTATGGTTTTGCTTGTGGACAAGTATCAGAAAGTGATTAATTACTTGCTTTGTTAAGCTGACCTAATAAATGCTAAAAAGAATTTTCCTATTAGTTTCATTTATAACTTCCTGAAATTCCGACTTTGAGGCTGTTCTGCAGTATTCAGGGCAGTGCACCTTCTCCCTCTTGTGTCTAGAAAGAGGAGCTGTTCCTTTCCTTTCTGTGCTCTGTCATGCCTTGCCTGCTTTTCTGCACAGCAGTAGGTGAAAGGAGGCCAAGCATTTCTAGCCCTCACATTTATTCTCTTTTTTTTTTGCTCATCCAAGTAGTGCCACTTTTAGTCCCAAGACAACATAAGGAAAAACCCACAAGTGGCTCTCCTAAGGAGACAGGTCTTTCCCTTGCTATGCAAACCTCTTCATCGGCAAAGAGAAGCACTGCTAATAAAATTCACCTGGTTAATAAACTGTCCTAAGACAGAATGTAGCTCCTGATTAGTGGCTTATGTAAAGCTGAGGCTCCAGGTTACTAAGAAACTTCTGCTCCTTGCTGATGCTCGCAGGAGTGTTGTGTAAGAGCTGAGCTCTCTGAGCTTTCTGACAGGCAGCCAGTGTGTGAAGTGAACCTGTGTCTGGCCCCTGCCAAACAAACACTGAGTGCTGAGAAACCTCCTTTGTGGAAGGTAAGATGTACTGATGGGAGAGGGGAAATAGAGGCAGCAAGTGTGAAAGCTGTGGTAAAGAAAAATAAGTTTCGGTAGTGCTGCATTTTGCTGATAACTGTACCTCCAGCAGTCTCAGCAACTTCAGCTGAACAGATTGTCATGCCTGGCTGAGGGCAGGATAAATCTGCTGTTGGGAGAAGATGGAGCAACATGGTGTGCTGGAGCCTCCCTGCTGAAATCTGCTGAATCCTCTTCAGACTTTCAGTTATTTGCAGTGTGGTGTTCACTGTTTTCTTCCCCTCTGCTCTGCTTGTCCCCACAGCCTTGAGTAGTGCCTGGCTGTGCTCCCTTGGAAAGCAGCGATGATCACATTCATGAACAATTCGGACAGTGAGGAGGAGCCCTGCAATGAGAGAACATCCCTGATGTCTGCAGAGAGCCCTCCAGTCCCCTCCTACCAGGATGGCCTGCAAGCTTCGGAAGCAGGGGAAGCACAGGCACATAGGGTAGGTGTGCATGTCCCTTATGGGGAGTGAGGACATGGGGTGTGGTGACAGAAGTAGTCCTGCTACCCCTCAATCCCTCCTACCAGACTGGATTTAGGATTGGCTTTGGTCGTTGGTATTTCCCTGGTGTCACTCTCAGCCAGCAGCAGCATTGCCTGTTGCCATTTCCTCCACTCTGACTTTTTCCCCATTTTAATGTCTATCCATATATACTCCTCCCTTTTCCTTCCTTTTGGTAAAGATACGGGCTTTTAATCAGGACCTGATGCACATATGACTGTCGCAGGATATCCTTTGTGCCAGATACTCTTTGTCTGCTCTGGTCAGATGCAGCTAATGTTAGAACAGAATCTAGTCCAGCTGCCAGCAAAGCAGCAGGATAAAGCAAGCACAGCATTGTTGGGACAGGAGGAACATGTCAAGCTTATGTCACCTCAGATGACATTTTTTCTATCTTGTTCTGGGCATCTTGTCCTTCATGTTCATGTGTCTATCTATGTATTTGCATTTGAAGAGGTCCTTAGATACTCATGGAATTGGTTTAAAAACTCTGTTGCGACCTGTCTGCAATGGAATTTAATGGAATTTCTAATTGTATTGTTCAGTTGGTACCTTTCTATTAGGACTCACCTGCTATGCTGTGGTGGCCTACAGCAGCCTTGTGAGATGTGATGGAATCAAGCTTTGAACACAAAGAAAAGCAGCATCTTACACATTTGCTAATATTCCTTTTCAGAAGAGGCGAGCGGGCAGCAGCCGCGGCCCGAACAATGTCACTGGTGGAGAAACGTCTGGCTTGGGTGTTCCAGTGAGAGAAAGCGCCCTGGAAAATGAAGAAGAGGAACTGACTCTGAAATATGGAGCAAAGCATGTAATCATGCTCTTTGTGCCTGTCACCCTTTGTATGATTGTTGTCGTCGCCACCATAAAGTCAGTGCGCTTCTATACGGAGAAAAACGGGCAGCTGTAAGTGGGGTCTGCAAACAGCCTGAGTATGTGGGACCCCCTGCTCCACACACACGCTCTGTGCATGCAGAGTGCTTCCTTGGCAGGCTGGGAGAACCTTTACACAGGTAAAGGTGCCTGTAGAAACATACAGAGAGCTTACTAAAGTATGCTGTGTTCACCTGTGTAAGTTTTTCCCATACCTGCATCACACTGATGTGTTAGCACTGTCATTGAGGGTGCCCTGAGTGAGGCCTGTGAGCAGCATAATAATGAAGCTGCTTCATTCTGCAGTATAAAAGGCCCAGGCTGAACTCCTAGGCTGTTCACTCACTAGCTGGCAGCAATCAGGGAATAGCATGTTCATTTGGATGAGTGTCTCATTTCCTGGTGATATTTCTGGTTCCTAAAGACTCATGGTGTGGATACGTAATTCCATCCAGCTCCTGCTGACAGTGCCTGGCTCCTGAGGCTCTAACTGCGCTTCATATGTGGGATGGAGAAGGGGAGGCTGTAGTCCCTTGTACTGAATCAAAGGCAACAAAAAGGTGGAAGGGATGTTGGGTGGTGAGAAGGGATAAAAGAGTCCAAGATTCTCCTACCAAGTGTGGAAAGAAAGGGTGTCCCCCATTTCAGAACAGCACCTAGAAAGTATCCATGTAATTATCATGGAGAGGTTCCAGAGCATGCAATGAAAATTCATGGCCTACATATTTTAGTAATTTACTTACTAAATAAAGTACTTACTAAAGTAAAGTCATTTATACTCTAGGTCTTTTTCCTTAGAGCTCTGCTAGCCACAGCTGCTCTGTAAGAATGCATAGAGACCACTAATCTTTAGTTGATAATTAACTTGAGCCCAGCCCCTTCAGAGGCTACATCTCATGTTTGCTGTCCTTGGCAGTCCTACCTCCCTTTCTTTCCCACACACAGAGAGGTCTGGTTTTATCTGGGACAGATGGCTAGAAGAGAATATCTATCCTTTATATGGCTTTTGCTTTATCCTGCAGGATCTACACCCCTTTCAGCGAGGACACCCCATCTGTGGGCCAGCGTCTCTTGAACTCAGTGTTGAACACCATTGTAATGATCAGTGTCATCATTGTAATGACTGTGTTCCTAGTGCTGCTCTATAAATATCGCTGCTACAAGGTAAAGCATTCATGCCAGAGCCTTTTCCACCTCTGTGCTGTGAGCCTGGGATCAGATGGGCCTTGCATGGCAGTGAGAAACACAGGCACTGCACTTGCTCGTCCTCATCTTGGGCACAGCAGGAATCATCCTGTGCAGAAACCTTTGTCAGCTGTGGCTCTGAATAGGCTTTGCTATTACTTTGTTACTAATGGCAGGCCCTTAAAAACATGGTCTGCTACTTTGTGTAAGTCAGGTATGAGCTTTCTGCATCTGATCCAAATGTTTTGCCATTTGTACTTACGGACTAAGTTGTACCATTTACTGTGAATGCCTTCTATTAAGACATTTCAGACGAGCTTTTTGGGAACTGGTATTATTTCTGCCTGTGGAAGCTCTGGTAGAACAGCACAAGGCTTAGAGGGAAAGGCACATTCCTGTTCTATGGTGCTCAGAGTTCTTATATGTGGCACCAGCCCAGCATTTGAGCTCTATCAGTTCCTGCTTCTTAAACTTGTCCCAAGGACACAGTTTATTTTACAGCCTTGGGCACACCCCTCCTCCTTCCTAGCAAACAGAAAGAAAGTGCTCACCTGTATGAGCTAGCAACCAGTACGGATATCCATGAAAATATGAATATTTTTATGGATAATGAAAATATGGATCTGAAAATATGGATATAGATATGAAAATATGGATATGAAAATACGGATATTTTTTAGACTGGCTAGCAGCCAATCTCTTAGGCCAGAGACTGAAAAAAACCCAAACCAACTTAAAACCCTAAGAGACAGAATACAAAATGAAAGTGGGAGAGCTGGGAGGAACTGGCTGTCCCTCCTCCTTCACTGACCAATTGGAAGGCAGGGTCTTTGGACACTGGGAGAGGAGTGCAGAAGGAGACTGTTGGGCTGCAGTTCTGTGACAGGGTAACAGCCCCTACAATCACTGTCTCTTCTTGCCCTTGATAGTTTATCCATGGCTGGCTGATCCTGTCCTCCTTGATGCTGCTCTTCCTCTTTACCTACATATACCTCGGGTAAGTGGGAATGGTGCAGGTAGCCTGGCAGTTCAGAGCTCCTTTGCCTCTTTGCTGAGAATTCCCACTTTGAACAAGAAAAGGAATGTCTCCCCTTCTCCAAATGTCTTCTTCTAACAACATTTAACTGTTGTTAGAAGAAGAGAGCTTTCTTTTTTAAAAACTGGAAAAGATATTTAACAGGCGATGCTCAATTTTACAAAAATTGCTGGGAAATGATACTGTGAGCATGGAATGAACAGGCTGAATCTTGTGGTACAGAGACCCTGGACTATACATTGAGAAGCACGTGGAAAGGCACTTCATTTGCCAAGTTACTTCTCTGTCTTTTTTCTTAAACAGCACTATTTGAAGCTCATTCCCCTAGCTCCCAGCTCCGGTGAAAGGAAACTTTTAACTTGTGGGTGACATTTGTTAAGACATTTTCATTTTTAACTGTGAGCATATTGCACCTGGTGGGATGACACTGACAGGATTTCTTTGCTGTTGAACTGAAGACTAAGGCAGTGGTGCTGGTCTGTAACATAGCACATCCATCTCATGCAAGAGGAATGGAGCTCAGAGCAGCATGTAGCCAAAGGGCAGGTTCCCCTTTCATGATGAGAGTTGCTCCATTCTGCGTCCTCCTGGTGTAGTTGAGGGCTTTTTTGTTTAACTACAGCCAGTGAGCTGCATGTCCCTTGCTTTCACTGCTTAGCCAAATTTTCTTCTGTTATTCCAGTGAAGTATTGAAGACCTACAACGTGGCCATGGATTATCCCACTCTGTTCATAGTCATCTGGAATTTTGGAGCTGTTGGAATGATTTGCATCCACTGGAAAGGTCCCTTGCAGCTCCAGCAAGCTTATCTCATTATGATCAGTGCTCTAATGGCATTGGTGTTCATTAAATATCTACCTGAGTGGTCAGCATGGGTGATTCTAGGTGCAATCTCCATCTATGGTAAGTTTGAGTTGTGACTCTCAAGGTGTGGCTCCTGGAGAGGTTACTCTGAGGCAATCTCAGGACTCTGTATGTCCTTAAAAAAACAACTTATGGTGCTAAAAGCTTTAGGAAGTGCCAGATGGGCAATTAATTTGACTCCCTGCCTTGTCTCTTGCTAATTGTTCATGTAGGTAGTGTACCTCAACCAGGTCTTTCAAAGTGGATCACCAAGTCAGGGAAGGACTGAACCTCACCTAACTGCATGGTAGGGGTGGTTGGATTTTTATCAGTAGGAGACCTGAGAGTCTTGCAGGTTTTGTTTGTTGTTATCAAGAGATCAGGGATTTTGGTATGAGTTATAAGTTTCAAGAGAACCTGCAGAACAAGAGGGAGGAGATCTGATGGAGGGGAGAGGGTAAGCAAAGAGGTACTGGACTAAAGGTCTTCGTTCATGTGAAACACAGAGCCAGTGTATGTAGTGATGGATTGTGGGATGTGAACAAAGCGCCCCCACTCCTCCTGTAATTGAATTTAATATCTCAGTGAAATGCTGCTGTCTGCTTTCAAAGAACTCATGTGGTATTCTCAAGGGGCTTTTTATAGGATTAGCACAGTGAAAACTCTTATTATTACATTAAGGCTTGGAGATGGTATTTTAAGTGAACAACACTTTCAGGGACTAGAACAGCTAGAGTTATGCAAAGTGGTGGAAAGTGCCATTCGGGAAGTCATCTGGGTTTATATGGATAGATGTAAATTTGAGGGGAGAATATCTTCTTAAAGATAAAGAATGTAAAATATGCATGACAGTTCAGGATGAAATTGGTCCTTTTCTTTCTGCAGATCTGATGGCTGTTCTCTGTCCCAAGGGGCCACTGAGAATGCTGGTAGAAACTGCACAGGAGAGAAACGAGCCCATTTTCCCTGCATTAATATACTCCTGTGAGTAAGATTACAGTGTTAATGTTTTTAGCCAGATGAAACTCTATTAAACTATTTCTGTGTCAAAGCAAAGAACACTGTCTTAGCTACTTCCTTGCCTTAAGAATGGTGCACAATTATGTTCTGGAACAGACCATTTGTAGAAGGCCTTGTTTATCAGTTACAATGTTGGTAACTCTAATTAGCCAAAGGGAGCCCACACCTACCTTGTGAAGCTGAATATTTAGAAACGGATTTATCCTTTCATGAATATAGTTTAGAATATGCCTCTTTTTTTCTGCACACAGAACCCTGTGTGAGGCAGGCAGCAGTGTTTGCCAGGTTCTGTGATGAGGTGATGTTCACTCAATACATTTATTCATTGTGTATATGCTTTACAAGACACACTTTAAACATGTGATGAGGCTCCATGCTTCCTGCAGCCCCTCTTGCCCTCTGTACTGTACAGATGGCAGTGCTTAGAATATATTTGCTGTATTATTCATTGTTTGGCTCCTCACTTTGCTTTCCATTCAAGTACTGCCCTGCAAACAGAATTATTCATCTCTTCCCTGGCTTTCTTGGGCTATTTAAGTACCATGGTGTCTGGGACCCTTGTCCAAAGGTATCCACGTGCTTAAGATAAGATTGTTGGAAGGCAGGAGACTCAACACTCATGGAACCTGAACTGCTTCATGGACCTCAGTGACTTTTTCATTACATCACTTGGAAGATGAAGGATTATTCCCAAATGTTTGGTGCTAAGCTGAGGATGCCTACAACCTGATTGATTTTCTTTTTTTCTTCAAGCATTTAATGTTACATAAATGCTTTTAATGTGTTCCAAGCAGTCTCAGTTCACCTTATCTGCCTTCCCTTTTACAGGAGATTCTGTTACACTGACCTGAGACAATCTAGAAGTCATCTCTCACATCCTTTAGTTAACAAACAAGAGTTTTCCTAAAGGAGAAAACAGTTCAGCAAGTAATAAATACTGAAAAAAAGTTCTTGTGCAGAATGTCAGTGTCTCCATTGCAAGACCGCATTCTGTGGCTCCCTCTAGATGCAAAAACATCACCTTGGCTGAGCTCATAGTGGAAAAGCAGGCACTGTGTTTGCCTTGGCTTATTTTGTTTAGCTTAGCTTATATAAAATCAGGGAGACTGATGCACACTTAAATAAAAAATTATTTGAATTCCCTTCTGCTGATTTCAGAATGGTTTGTATTCCTTTTTAATGTAGGGATCCCAAGAATAAACCCCCAAACATCAGTTGCTATTGGAACCAAAACAGAAATATGCAATATTTTGACAGGATGGAACCACAACAGGCAGAGAGAAAACTTGCATTCTGACAACTCCTGTAATCCCTCACTTGTGTTGCTGTACCTTTAGTAGAACACAAGTAAGCTGTTTTAGGTAACTTTTGGCTACCTTTTGTACTACCCTCATTCCCTGGGAAATTGTTTTCTTTGAAGAGAAGAGCCAGAAATCAGGAAGAAAACAAAGAAGTTGAGGACCCTAGTTCTGGAATTTTGCTTTTTTTAATCCACAGAGAAGATTAAATTGACTCTTAGCTACTTGTACTCTGGGACTTTCTTAAAAACTGAATGGATGCATTGCATTGGCTTTCTCCCACTTGGCTGTCTCAGTGCCTAGGGAAACCAACTGAGTGTTTTAGAAGCATTTACAGGGGCAAGGTTTATATTTTTAAGGACAGCTAAATACTTATTTCCTCTGAGCTATAGTGGCCAATGTTTTATGCAGTCGATTACTTTCTTTCTTCCAGCTGCTATGATGTGGACAGTTGGAATGGCGAAGCCAGACACAGCAGCAAGAGGACCAAGTCAGCAGACATGGGATGCAGGTTTGTTTGCATGTCCCTCTCCCATACAGAGCGGTGTCCTACAGAAATAGTGAATATGTTTGAGACTGAACATAAGCCCCCAAATCCTGATGGATGAATTTTTTTTCATTGTTGTTACTTGCAGAACTCAGTGATGTTCATAAAACTCCTGTTAGGACTGGAAGCAAAGATGAACAGACAGTGTAGGAAGCTCCAGTATTCAGGTCACTTTTATTTAAAAAAACCCCAAACAAACAACAAATGAAACAGAAGTGTTGTTCAACTCACATCTACGGTGAACTGAAGTCAAAGCTGAAAGAGGGCTAGTGGGGGGGTTATATTTTTCCATACTGGGGATGGTAAAGTACAACATACTCCTAAATGTAATACTGATGAGCTGGTGAACTTCAGTGTTGCATTCAGACCAGTGCCATAGAGCACCTCTCTGTAAGTGCAATATGGCTCACCTTGCTAAAGAAAATAAATGTCTTCACTCTTGGGTAAAGCCTTGTGTTAGCCACCAGTAGCTTTTGTGATTCAAGTTTACATTGTAGCTGGTTCTGCAATAATTTGAGTGCCTTGCTTTTATCTTCTTGAGATGCAAATTAAACTGCAGCTTTAAGGTGATTGAATAAAATCTTACTTGTGGTTTTGGGAGGATTTCCCGTCTAGTCCTGTTGCACTTCAGTACCTTTGAATGTTAAAGCAATAAATGTGTGCAAAGGTTTGATAACTGAACATGCTGTTTATTTCAGGATAAGCAGCTGACATACCACAGAATGGCAGGGACACAATCCTGCTGTGAAACGGGGCACAGAGCAGGCACAGACTACATGCTGAGGGGTACAGAATGCTCTATGGAAGCCAAGTGTCCCAGATCACAGTCTGCTTGCACCTGCAGCAGCAGCAGCAACCTGTCAAACTGACATGGACTGAAGAGTTTGTAGGAGCTTCTCAAAAATAGGAACTGTCAGATAAAGTCATATATCACAGAGTGGCAGCTTCCAAAAGTACTGCCAAAGGTTCTGTCAGATGTGCTTTAACAGAGGAGGGGAAAAAAGTTAAATTTGTGGAAATGAAATGTGTCTGCTCTCTACATGAGAACAGTCAGCTCCAATGCCAGTGTGACTCAGGACTTCTCTCATAAATGGCATTACTCTTAGTCATCCATTTTTGTTACATGACTGGTTAGGGAATACTTGAGCACTCCCAACCCAAAGGTATAACACTGTGGGAATGCATATTAACTTTAGTGGGTTTTCCTTGTCATTCTGGCCTGTGCAGAGCAATGTTAGGTGTGTGTACGTGCTCACTCCTTAAAGCCATTGAGCTCCTGGGTGGCTGCCAGAGAAGCTGTGAACATGCACCCTTCCAGCTGTTCACACAATAACACAGGTGTTTCCCTCAAAGCCACTAAATGTCTCTGCTTCAGCTGGTCCTGATGGTCACATCTCTAAGAGACAAAGGGCTTACCCACTGCAGGGCAGCTTCACAGGAGTGTGGATTTCATGGGCTAAAACATGTTATAAATGTAGCTGTCTCTTGTGTTTTTTTTTTTTTTTTTTTTTTTGTAATCCACTCTTGGCCCGTTTTTGTGGAACCAAGCTGAGGATGGGAGACAACACCTCAGGAGTCCTTCACATGCAGAGTCTCAGATGTCAGAGACCAGGAGTCCTGCACCAACTCGCCCCATCACTTCTTTAGAGGAGCTCGAGGAGGAGGAAAGTAAGGGAAGCGTTATACCTTGTTTTCAGTGTAGGCAGAACCTGACATTTTTACTCTATGTGGTCAACACTCTGATACCTAGTTTGGTCTAATCACAGTTAATTTGAATAGCTGTGCTCGCTGAGCAGTGAAGATCTTGAGCCTGTGTATTATCTCTTGCTGCTGCAGAATCTGTTCTGGGATTGTGGTTCCAGTGACATCTGTTGGCTACGTGTACAGTTTAAACAGTTCCTTCTCCCCCTTGTCTCCTGTCCCTCTCTTGTCCTTGGGTGTCCTCAGCTGTTCATTTGTGAAGCAGCCCAGGGAAGCACCTCAGAGAATGAGGGAGAACAAAAGGAATTAGTGGGAAGAGGGGCTGGAAGTCTCAGCCTACTCGGGAATGTGTGGGTCCAGGTTGGTAGCCAGGACTAGGAGCCTTCACTGCTACCCAGGGAATAAGAATTTTGTTCTGGAGGAAGCAAAACAGGAGGCTCAGAATTAACACCTGTTTTCTTTTTCCACTTCTTTCAGGGGGTGTGAAGCTGGGCCTTGGAGACTTCATATTTTACAGTGTGCTTGTTGGTAAAGCAGCTGCCACAGCTAGTGGAGACTGGAATACCACATTGGCCTGCTTTGTAGCCATTCTTATAGTAAGTGAGCAGCTTTTAAAAGCTCTGTCAAACCCTGTTCAGCACAGAAGTGTTGCCAGAAATACCAGCAGCTGAGCACTGCTAAATCAGTCCAGGTAACATGCTAGATATTTAGGAATACTCTGTCTCTAGGCTTTAAACAGCCACCGCAGCAGAATGATCCAGACCAATCAGAGCAGAGCATGGATAAGGTGGGGGTGAAACAGTCCCAGGGAACTGCTGGTGTGTTTGCTTCAGCCACAAGAGTCAATATTAGGAACTCCTCACTGATTAGCAAGTGTAGTTGAAAAGGTTAACTCTGTTATGCTAAGGGGAGCTGATAGAGAAGAGGGTGAAGCCCTATCTTATTCTATTATTTGAACTGGAAAAAAATGAGAAGGAAGGAGTTTTAGATCCATGGAAATTATCAGTAAAAGCAAAATGAGTAACATAGTGTAGCTGCTAAAGAGTTGGTCCTGCCAGGTCTAATGAAGACACACTGTTAAGCTTCCATCTGAGTGGAAAATACTTACTATGCACTAGCTGTTTAGCTCAACATCCTCATGGAAATTAACCTCAAAGACAACAGCAGGATTTCTAGAATGTAAAAGAAAATCCATTACTGTGTCCTTCTTGGGCCTCTATTTTCCTACTTGGATCCCAAGGACAGTGCAAGTGACTGTCACTTGTGAAGGATGTGCATCAAAAAGCATGCAAACTAGAAATGAGCTGCCTTCTCTGTATTCTGTTCAGTGTAGCTTTCTGACCCCACAGGTCAGAGAAACCCGTAAGATCACCAAGCTCCATATGCTGCAGTCCAGCACGGGGTCCCTTTGCTCGGGGAAATGCTCTTGGTCATATGTCTTGTGAGGCCAAATGCCCCTTTCTGTGTCCTTTTTGGTGCTGTTAAAGCTTGTTCTGTCTCCTTTTGCAGTTTCATGATCTTGGTGCTATGTGGCTTTCTGGTTCCCAAAAATGTCCCTCCAGTTTCCCAGCAATAAGCACATTTTAAAAGGGAGATGAGATTTAAAGAGCAGGTGTAGGCTCTGAGAGAGTAAGGAGGGAACTACAGGCTCAGGTGGATTGTCAACAAATCTGTAGTCTAGAAACACTGATTAAAAAAAAAAGAATTTAAAAAATCCTATCTGTTGATCTTTAGCTAGTGAATGTTTTTAGAGCCCAGTGTCTTTGAAGCTTTGTCATCATGGAGGAATTAAAAAGGGCTCTGATGAGAGAAGGAATTAATATCTAAAGGCACTTAACCATAGTATCTACCCAGAATATACAACAGCTTCCTCCCATGCTACAAAAAGCAGATCTTGGCCTGCTATCCAGATAAAACCAGAACTCACCCATTGTAATAAGCAATCTAGCTAAAAGAACAGCAGTGGATATTTGATTTGGTTTTTTTCCTCCTTTTTTTTCCTTTTTTTTTCCTTTTTTTTTTACTCTAAAGGACCTTGTGAACTGGGGATGTGTTGTAAGTACATACTGTTGTGTATTACACCTTCAGTGGAACTTCTGTCTATGCAGTTCACCAGGATTTAAGTGCTTTTGTCTGCTGGATCAGTACTTCATTCATAATGGCATTGAACAAGGAGTAAAATAATGTGTAAAGAAGTTAACCTCCTGGGATCAGCTGTACCCCTCTGCATTTGCTGTTTATACCACTTTCTCAGCTGTTTATACTTTTTTTTTTTTTTTTTTGTGCTCAAGACTGCTGAGGAAAAACCTGGCCAACTTGTGTGAGAAATGAAGCTGTGGGCAAATACACATCGTGCTGCTGGTAGCTCTGGCTGGCTTCAGTGCTCTACAGTGCACATAGATAATAATCTGTATGTTGGCTTGTTGGTGACAGATGTATTTCTGGTTGTCTTACTATTATCTCCTTGTGTTTTTTATTCTCTTCTCTCTGACAGGGTTTATGCCTAACACTTTTACTACTGGCTGTTTTTAAGAAAGCACTGCCTGCTCTTCCCATCTCCATCACGTTTGGCTTGATCTTCTACTTCTCAACAGACAACCTTGTGCGACCGTTCATGGACACCCTGGCCTCCCACCAGCTGTATATTTAGAGGAAGTGGGAGTCAGAGGAATTCTTCTTCAAGCTTTGCTGTGAAGTATGGTACAATGTTTGGAATAGGTCATGAAGTTTTTACACTTAGTGCCATATATTTGTAAGGAAAACACTAATTCCGTGACATGCTGTGTACTAAAAATCTAATAGTTACATGTTGAACTGAGATTTTTCACAGGACTCTTGGTGAAAGCCTGGCTCCTTGCTGATGTCAGAGTGTTTCTTTTATTATATTTGATGTGCACAGTGGCTGTTGTGAGCACAGAAACCTGTATGTGGCATGAAACACTGGAGAGGTGAGGGGTCTGATCTTCCAGGAGCATACCCTAGAATTCCTAAGTTTTCACACATTTGAAGTGTTGTGAAAACAGGAGGTGCAAGCGATTGGAAAAGCACAGCTGGCAGCATGCACAGAGCAGTGTGTGAGCATTAGAGAAGTGAGGCTGAACTTCCTACATGTCAGTGGTGGGATGTCTGAACATCGGGCTCATCCTGGCTCTGAGCACATCCACCAGTGCAGCAAGCAGCTGATGAAGGCAGGGCTGCCCCTTCCAGCACATCAGATCCTCAGTGTGTGGAAACAGATACTGCTCTCTCCCCCCAACATTTTATTTTTTAGGAAATATTTTTCTGGGTCCTATTGTAGGTTACTACAATCCTGAAATGACCCTAAGGTGGAAATGACAGAACAACTCTAGTAAATCAGACCTGTAACTTACTGTGTGTGTTTCTGGTCTCATTTCTGTGCATTGTTGTAACTACTCCAAAGGAGGATTTATCTTCCCTTTATTAAGAGGTCCTCTCTTACACTGACTGAGACTTGGTTTACCTAGGTTTTTGTACTGTTTAAAGATTATTTTTTTAATTACAAATTTTAAAATAGCTATTTTGTGTCTAAGGGACTATTTTGGAAATATCCAGTCATAGTTTGTATCAAAATATTGGAGTGCAAACTTTAATCTGTTGTTACATTACTTTTAGGAATAGCTAAATACACCCTCAAGTGAGTTCATTAAGAAAATCACAGTGCTTGATGTCAGTAAAAATACATCGGACAGACTGAACCTTTATGTTTTGTCCACCGTTGAAAATAATTTTATTTCTACTCTTTGAGTCAGTTTTTCAGTAGTCGCTGAAGTTCTGAGATTTTTCTTTTTTTTTTTTTTTTAACTTGTGTCTGTTACTCAAACAAGCTCAGTTTTCTTTGACAGCTGATCAGTGTCAGTAACAGTATGTGAGATTTCATGAATAATGCAATGTCATTGAGAGATACAGAATTTAATTTCTGGAAATACTTTTTAGCTAAGGCTTTGAATTACACATATTTATGTAGTGCTTTTTCCAGTAGACCTGTTCAAGCTCATCTGCTTTGATATTTAACAAGGACATCACACAGGTGATTCAGACTAGTTTTTAAAAAGTGCATAAGGCTTTTTACAAGGGGTGTGTATATGTGTGTGTGTGTCTCAGTCTGGACAAGTCAGTAACTCTTGCTTTTTGTTAGTTTTCCGTCCTCATTTCTCACATTTGCAATGTTTGGACTTGACAACTGCAGACAGAGTTAACTATTACTAAAAGGTATTTCCTTTGGAAATGTAAATCAGTAGAGCTTTGTTTGCTGATTTTTGAGCTTTATGTGAGAGTTGTTTTTTCTATTTGTTTGTCTCTGTTCTTTTTAACAAAAACAGTTATGGGGCCAAATTGGACTAGAATCACTGGGAAACATGATTTTACTTTTTGCATTGCATGGTGTAGAGAGGATGTGGATTATTTGTATATATTGAAAGAAAAATCCTGCTTGGCTTATCAAGGTTGTGGCATATTGTTAGAAACTTTCTATGAAAACAGAGTTAATACTTGAAGGAAACTGGGAGGGGAACCTTCACATATTGAAGGATCACCACTGGTTTTCTGCAGATACCTGCTTGCCAAAGACTGGCCTTCCACTGACCAATTCTGCAAAACTTACAAGACTTGTAATTTAAAAGGTAACTGAGCAAGAGATTCTGGCAATGCAACAGAATGTATTGTCCTAGTGAGTGTTAGAAGTATATCATGGATATACTGGAGGGGTTATAATTGTGTAAAAGTTCATATGTATTTACTACAAATATATATTTGTGTTTGTGTGTGCATATACACAAAGACACGCAAATTTTAAAATTACATGGAGTGATTTCTCATCTCTTTGGACATTTTCACCTGTGCATAAAGTGAAGTTTTGTTTGTGATGCTAACATTGTGCAGCATGGCCTAAGATGTGAAATGCAGAGGGCAGGATTTACCCTACTCATAGCTGGTTGCTACATGAGATACTGACTCAGTAACCGGGCAGCTTGAATCAGCAAAGCATTTGTCTGCCTCATGTGTTCATTCACTGTGTCCTCTTACTGCATGATCTGAAGAAATCCTGCTGTTCCCCTTGATGTGCATCCCTGACACAGCACAGCTGCCAGGTACACTGGGGTGACACCTTTCTTGGTGCTGGTGTCACTCAGCATCTGAAATCCTATAGGAGGTGCCATGTGTTGGCATTTTCCTGTGTGATCCTGGTCACACTCACCCCTCCTCTCCAGACCAAAATGAGTGTCTCATTGCATCTGGTCTCAAATGTACCTTGGGCATACATCAGCCTTCAAGATCTAAAATTGAAGCCAAGTCCATGAACAAAAATGTAGTGGTGAGCCTGCCTAATGCAACCCCCCAGTGAAACTTTTAGTGGGAGGTCTGGGGTTGTTTTGTTTAAGTGTCTGCTGTGTGTCAAAGACTGGAGATGAGCCCTGTCCTCAGAGAATGCACAAGAAGCATCGGAGTCATAATGAAAAAAACAGAAACAGGACAGTCCTTGCAGAAGCACACAGCTTTCATTTGATATTTATGGTCTCATTCATAAAACCTGACTTCAGGCTCTTTGTTCTTGCCTTCATAGGTACTTCAGATTAATCCCACTGTGTTTGCTTTCCTCTTCCTTGCAACTCAAACTTGGGTTGGGGTTTAAATTGTTTAAATATAGTTATTTTTCTTTATTGTTTCCCTCAGTCCCTGATCTCTGTTTCTGCGTTAGAGATGCTCCTTGGCAGCCACGGGAGGGCAGTAGGTCTATAAGGAGAAGTACCAGCCATTTTAAAGTACTGTGCCGTGTGCCCCTTGTTTTTCAGAGAGGCTGAAGGCCCTGGAATCTCCTTGTGATAGGGGGAAAAAAACAAGGCAGCAGGCACCCCACACGGCAGCACAGCTGTAGTTTTGGCCCAGCATGGGAGAGACTTCAGTGAGAACAAGCTCATGCTGAACCAGAATTCATTTAAAACCAGCTGTTTTCAGTGTGATGCCATGTTCAGCACTGCAGTCCTGGGTGAGATGCTGCTGTTACATTGCACACTCCATTTTGTTTGGGTTCTCTCCCCCTTTTCTTTTTGTAATAAATTATCCAGTCCTAATTTCATTCCCCAAAGCTCCAAGCGTAAGTCAGGGGCTCCTCCAGCATTGCTAAATTCAGTTTATTACATAAATAAAGATTTCTTCTCAGCATCTTCAAGGAAAGGAATAATTAAACTTACTGATTTGTCATTCTTCCTCTCACTTCCAGTATCCTATCACAGTAGGTCTTGCTAATCTGGGGGGGAAAAAGAGCACACAGCTGTCATTCCAGCTCTTGGCACTGAGAAATCTAGGGACAAGCTAGATAATGTTGGATGGGGCTTTGGGGAACATGGTCTAATGGAAGGTGTCCCTGCCCATGGCAGGGGGGTTGGTACTGGATGGTTTTTAAGGTCCCCTCCAACCCAAACCATTCTATGATTCTCTATTGTTTGTGCCCTCAGGAGGACCAGGGGGTATCTTACTTTCTTGAACTCAGTTGTTTTGTAAGAAAGCAGTCTGGAGAGAGGTGGTATCTTTGCCAGAAGTTCTCCTACAACACTATTTGCGTGCCCCCAACACACATGGTATTCCTCATTGAATTTATCCTTTTTTCCTCTGCCCTCAGTCAGGTAAAGTGATGTGAGCTGTTCCCATTCTACAAGTGGGAAACAAAGCAAGAGAGTAAATCATGGAATCATAGAACGGTTTGGGTTTGGGGAGGGCCCTTAAAATCATCTAGTTCTAACTGGTATCTTTTATGGGCAGAGACACATTCTACTAGACCAGGTTGCTTTATCCAGCCTGGCCTTGAACACTTCCAGAGGATGGGCATCCACAACTTCTGTGGACAACCTGTGCCAGTGTCTCACCACCCTCACAGCAATGAATTTCTTCCTAATACCTAATCTAAACTTAGCCTCTTTCAGTTTGAAGCTGTTCCCCCTTGTCCTGTCACTAGATGCCCTTGTAAAAAGTATTTGTCCCTCTTTCTTTTGGGCTCTCCTTGGGTACTGGAAGGCCACATGACCATGCTGGCTTTGAGCTTGGATACATAAGGAAGTTCTGTCCACATCAGATCATGGCATCAAACACCATCACACAAGTTACTGATACTTCTTTTTTACATATTGCTTTGCAGCAGGTTTGCTGTTACCCACCTTCTGCCACTCTAAATGCAAGACATTTGCCCTGAGCACTGAAGGGGTTAAGCAAATATGAACTGTTATCTTTATGCAACACATTTGACAGGTGCCCAAGAGCACAGTTTGGGAGGTGTCAGTGCTCAGCATTATTTGTGGCTCACTATTAAAAAGATATAAATAAACAGAGACTTTGAAGTGGAACTAGCTAAACTCCTTTATATAGAAACCTGAAACAGGTACAGGGCCAACTAGATGGAGTGGAAGTTTTCCAAAACTGGGAACTGTTCAAGCCCTATCAAATGCAGCCTGAGGTAAGTGACAGCTCCCACGGCCAACGTGGGATTAGATTGGTGCAGAAATAAATGCCAGGAAATCTGGCACTGCTGGACTTGCCTTGCAGAAAAGGGGGTGGAGTAGGAAAAGCATTAGGCCTGTGTTCTCCTGCATCACTGGTTTCTGTGATTTCAAGGAGACCTTGCTTACCCTGGTATAAATAAAATATGACTAACTCCACAACTAACTTGCATTTAAGCAGATCAGGAACAATGCATAAAGTGAAAGTGTGGAAAACTGATCCAGTCTATTTAACTTAAGCTATGCCATCTTCAACCTTGACAAAGCTTAAATACAAGCATTTAAAATTCTCCCTGACTTCACGGAGCTGCATGTGTGTGTGAAAGAAATTGAGCCTTCCTTCAAAACTGGTGTAAGATGAGCAAGATCCCTGGAGCTGAAGGTAGGATTCAGTATTATTTTAAAAGCTATCTATCCTGTGTATCAACAGTTAGTAGCAATAAAATGCCAGTAGCATTAACAGAACTGCTCTAAACAGGAATGCCATCCCTTCATTAAGTCAGAAAAGACATGCCCTCTCTTTAAGCCCCTACCAAATACAGTCTTTGTGGTATTCTAGGAAGTTCAGATTTGAGCTATTTTTGTTCTCCAGCTATTGTACTAATAGTCTTCCCAAGTGTTCTGTGAGTTTCAAGAGGCATGAAAACTGTTTAACTTTCTTCTTAAAAGAATCACCCTGATTTCTGCCCCTGTGTGATTTGGGTGGGCAAGCAAGAATAAAATGGCAAATGCATCAAAGGAGGACTTAAATAGGATGGGAAAATGAGGGCATTTAGCATGTAAAGGGTTAAGGCACCTTCTCTGCTAGTCTTGTGTGCACATGCTACATAACACTGTGATGAAATAGGAGCACTGCTTCAGAACAGTGAGAACATCTGTATTTCAGGAAAAGAGTAACATTTCCTATGCTGGGAAAGCAGACCACCAGCTAAACTGAAGCCACAGTTGCTGCAGTGCACCGAGTGGATGGTGCAGAGTGTATTCACTGTCCAGGCTCCATCCTCAGATGCTGTGTCTGGTGGGTCTGCTGAAGGAAAGGGTCATCTATGTGCTCACACCTTGGGCTCCTCCAGGCTAGAAATCTCACAAGTGTCTGGGAGCTGACGGGAGAGTGAACCTGCAGTGCTGGCTCTCAGCACTGCTGTGCCTGAAGGCAAAGCCTTTTCCCTGCACACTAGCACAGAGCACATCGAAATTACTCTGCTGTGCTTCCTCTGAGGCTTTCCAAACACTTCTTTAGGCATCAGAAACAAGACAGAGCAGAAGAATGCCATTAACCCTATTTTACAGATAGGAGCTGAATAATTTGCTCAGGGTCAAATGAAGGGCTTAACCTGGATGTCTGGAGCGTCTCTCAATCAGTCACTCCTACCAGAGGCTCGTTAATTGCTGGTGTCTCGCTCTTAGCTGCACTCTGGTACGTGTCAGTCAGGATGTTCAGCCACCAGTTGGTCTCTCTCTGTCCAGGTATGCAGACACAGATGTAGATAGCAGAGGTTAGATTATGCAGTCCTGCTCAAATGGCCTCTGGAATTGGATTGATAGCCACAGCAAAGCAGGAAAGGAGTTAGTCAGCTTCCAAAGACAGCAAAGATCCTGCTTTCCCATCATGGTTTTGGCTTTTGGTTTTTGAAGCCACAACATCCCTGCAGACTGACTGCCAGAAGTAAATTGTCATGACTATCTGTGAATCATCGTCTGGCAAGTGGATGAAGGTTATGAATTTGTCCATTTGCCACACAGGCCCTCAGAAACACCCTGCAGCTTTCCATGTCTCTGTCCCACACCTCGCTGTGTTTGGAACAGTGAGACAGGAAGCCAGGAAGCCAGAACAAGTACTGGCTTTCAGGGCAGTGAAAGAAAACACAGTGTCTTGGGGATGATTCCAGGCTAGGGCAAGGTGGCTCCCTGCTCTCCAGCTCTGTGAGACATGGCAGTGCCGTGCCAAAAGTTGGGGCAATGGCTGAGTTTGGCAGCACTCTTTGCCATTAACCAGCAGAACTATGATGACCAGTGTTAATTCCTAGTTCCAGTAAAGTGTTCAGAAATAACCCTGTTTCTCCCATGTTCTCTGGCTCCAGCCCGCCTTCTCATTTAGAACAACTCTGCCCAAACTGTTCAGATAACCCTTCTGTCCTTGGCAAAAGGCTTTTCAGAGCAGCTAAATGCAGGCAAAGGACTTGTTTTTGTTTGCCTAGCTTCAAAATTAATTTCCCATGTTTGCCCAGGGGGTGAATGGCTTTGCCAGTTATAATCTGTAAAGTGAATCCTGGCTGGAAGCTACAAAGAACTGAGCCCTTCCACCTTGTCCATGCAGGATCGATTGAGGTACATGTAAACAATCATGTGCTAAGGGGAGAGAGCAAAATACTTGTATGCAAGCAAATGCAATTCACAGTGAGCAGAAACAACTGATCTGTCCAGTCCAGACAAAGAATTACAGACAGAATAATGTTTAACTGAGTCCAAGAGAGAAACAGCAATGCCATATTCTTGAGGCACAGAGCTGCTAATCAGGCTACTGCACTCTTCATCTCATTCAAAATGGCTTTGCTCAGTACCCATAAAAAAGCACTGTTGTGCAACACAATTTGAACTGGCAAGTATAATATTGTGAATGTTTTACTATATAAATTGCTAAGGTGGCAGGGGCCCTGCACTGTCTCACACACTACCCAAAGACAAGGGCTGGCATCCTTTTCTTCCATTTAGTGCTTGTATCTGCACCTCTTCACCTGGCACTGTCCTTCTCTTAACACACTCCACCCCCACAGGCTCGTCTCCAATTTCCAGAGCACCCAGAACCCACTTGGCACCCACATGGTGAAGTTTGGAGAAAAGGTGGGTGGCATGAGGCAGAGCCACACCTGGTGTGGTGGTGTTTCATGGTGTGCTGCACAGCCCTTTCTGGCAGCCCTGTCACTGAGGAACACAGTGGAGGTTAGGCTTGTTGTGGCTTGTTACCACCTCACCCTGACACTAGCACCTAGTTTTGTTTTCTTTCATCATCCTTCCTTCCCCAAAGCACCCCCTTTCTGGGTGATATGGAAAGGAGGGAGGTGTGAGCAGGGGCACAGAGAGGCAAGGCAAAACATAGGGGGCAAAGGGAAGGTTTCTGTGTCTTCTTCACTCTCTTTTTTTCAATTAGGGGACAAGACAGCCCTTCAGCAGTCCCCTCTCCTCCACAGAACCTGACAGCCATCTCTGCTCACCTCCTCCCAGCCAGGGGTCTTGGAGCCCTCCAGCAGCCCCACTGGCGTTCCCTGCCCTCTCCAGATGTGCAGAGCAAGGCTGCTCACTGAAAGCTCCAGAAGGAAAATGGGGTGGGCATCATGAGATTCCTCTGTGGTGACCGGTGACACCACCTGAGGGAATGGCATAAAGTCATGTCAGCAGGGGTTTAGGTTAGATACTAGAAAAAGGTTCTTCACCCAGAGGGTGGCTGGGCACTGGAACAGGCTCCCCAGGGAAGTGGTCACAGCACCAACCCTGACAGAATCTGAGAAGTGTCAGTCAGCTCTCAGGCACATAGTGTGATTCTTGTGGTGTCCTGTGCAGGCCCAGAAGTTGGACTCAATGATCCTTGTGGGTCCCTTCCAACTCAGCATATTCTGTGATTCTAGGAAATATCTGTCCTGCTCCCTGCACTGTATCTTCCTCTTGGACAGAAAATAATTATCTTGAGAACTGCCACACCACCCCCTTCTGACAGCACTAAATCATCTTAAATTTAAAGTGCTAACTGAAAGAGCATCTTGTCTCTGTCCCTTTGCAATAAGGGGAGAGAGAAAAAGGAAGGACAAGTGCAATGAATGGGATGAAAATACACAGTTCAGAAACCAGAGCAGTACTAAGCCTAACAAAAATAGCTCATCATTTGAATCCTATGATGATACTGGATGTGCATCTACTACTGACTGAGTCAGAGAGATCTCATTTCTCTGAGAGCTCTTGCTCTCATTCTTGGCCATAAAGCCATATAAATAACATATAGTACAAACAGCATCACTGACACCTACCAAAGTTTTGAAATACCTACAAGCTAACTACTAAAACCAAGCCACCTGTCCAGTGACTTCCACTTGGGTTGTTCCACTTCATCATCCCTCTATTATTATGTTGATGGAACACCATAAATCTGCGTAGTCAGAGAAGACATTCCATCTGCCCTGAAGAAATTACCCTCTAGAGAAGACGAATGAACTCAAGGCAAAATCCCTCAAGAGGTAGCTCATCGGAGCCTCAGAAGTTGCTTGGAGTAGAAGGGCTGAGGGAAACACTTCCAGAGCATCTTCTGGTTTGTGGTTAGCTGTATGAACATGAGACAGGGATGGTGATGTATATCAGAGATTCCTAGAATCATTAAGGTTGGAAAAGATCTCCAAGTTCATTGAGTTCATCCATGCATATTGTGGTTGGAGAAACAGCTTGAGCCTGTCCCACGCAAGAGAATTTCTGAGTGTTCTCTGAACAGCCTTGATACTTGTCAGCCTAATTACATGACCAATCACTGCTTAATTGAGGCTCCATTAATTTTTTTTCTGCAGGTCAGTAGTCTGCCTACTAATTTTCTGTTGCAGTGGAACCTTTCTTACTGCAGGGCCCAAAGATCCTTCCAGGCTCTGGTTCTCTTAATTTTTTCTGTTTGTAGAAGTTTAGCCCTTCTGGCTCATTCCTCTCCGGGAACATGTCCCACTTTGTACCAGGCTTTGAGAAAGTCAGATTTCACCAAGTGCTTCAGTCAGCATCAGCACTGGCAGAGGTTTATTTGGGTGTTCCCTGGCACCCAGTAAATGGTGAGCTGATCTCTGGTGAGCAGACTGACTCCTCTCAGAGCTAACAGTGAACAGGAGAAGGAAGAAAATCCCACCCAAGGGCCCCTGCTGGAAGCCACAGCCAGGGAGCCTTGGGCTTGCCCTTCCCAGTGCCCTTGTGGCTGCTCCTACCCCAGGCCTGCAGCAGAGCTGTTTGTGCACCCCATGAAATTGCACCATTAAGCCCTTCATTACATAAATACCAACAAGCAATATCAGCTGGGGATAGGATGGAACAGCTAAAGCACCTCCTGTGGAGTCAGGACTTCCAGCTGCTACTTGAGGCTTTCCCACTGACCTACAAAATTAGGATATTTTAAGGATTAAATAATCTTGAACAAACCATTTTAACATTAGTAGGGAGAAGCTTCTGGGGGACTCCCACACTAGTTAAATTGTAACTATTAGTTATAATTTAAACTTATTATCATTTTAATTATATTTATATATATTATGAGGATAGATCATTGCAGTATTTATAGCTTTATAATAATTAATATTACTATAATAAATATCATCATTTTATTATAATTTAATAAAAGATTGATTTATATACTCCTCACAGTTCTAAGTTTCTTGCTAGAAATGTTCACAGAAATGTTTCTAGATAAGGGAGTATGTTGAAATTTGACTGAATAGAAGACTACCAAACAAGCTATAAGAAGTAAATGACAGCTGTATTGTCAAAAATGTTTTTAGCTTATTTATTAATAATGTTTACTTCTTGTTATTATAGCTAATCAAGAGACTCCTCAAAGTCTAGGAACTTGCTTTTTCACAGGACTGCTTTGGCTTGCTCTGAAAATTCAGCTCTGCACTGCACACACCTCCAAAAGAGTGCAGGTATATAGCACAAAAATTACTTGAGATTTAGAACTGACACAAAACCTGTTAACCTGCAACAACCTCATTCTGCTGTCACATCCCACTGGAGGCACTAAAGCATGAATGGATGTCAACGTTTAGGTATTTACAAAGAAGTGTCATACAATCATAGAATACTTTGGGTTGGAAGGGACTTCATAAGTTTGACTAGTTCCAACACTCTGCCACGGGCAGGGACACCTTCCACTACCCCAGGTTGCTCAGAGCCCCATCCAACCTGGCCTTGAACACTTCCTGGGATGGGGCATCCACAGCTTCTCTGGGCAACCCGTGCCAGTGCCTCACTACCCTCAGAGTAAAGAATTTCTATTTAACATCTATCCTAAACCTGCTCTCCTTTAGTTTGAATCCATTCCTCCTTGTCCTGTTCCTACAGGCCCTTGTAAAAAGGGCCTCTCCATAGGGACTAGATTTCTTCCCTCTGTGCTGCTTGGAAGGGCTTTATGTGTTAATATTTGCATAGCACATTCAGATCAGTTTCTACACAAACCCTGCACAGATTCAGTGCCAGGATGAAGCTGCTGTTTCACCTACAGTGCTTTGGTGAAGGGCACAAAACCAGAATGGGGCAGCCTGGGCCGATCCCCTCAGGATTCCTGTCCACGTCTCCTGCCGCTGGACAAGGCACAGTTTGCACAAGGCCTGACTGCATATTTGTCTGGGATTTGGATGGGATTGGAGGAATGCTCCATTCTCATTTCCTCTTGTTGAATTTTCCCATTAAATAATATGACTAAGGCTGAAGAGAGGAGACAAGAGTATGCATAATGATTAGGGTCTCAGTGTGCAGGTGGAGTGCTGATAAGTCTCCACAAGCAGAGAAGGGAACTTGAATCTAAACACCCCAAAGCCCAGAGGAGCAGCCAACAAGGCTGTTACATAAAACACTGACACCCTCCCTGAAGAAAAGGATGACTCCCTGGTCTATTTTCCAAGTACAACACTCTGCCCCTTCTTTTTTTCAGGGTTGAAGGGTGTCAATCTCATAACTGGTATCACTAAACCAAGCCCAAATACTGGCAATATTTTTTCTCAATTACCATTTTTCCTCAGTTTGCAGGGAGATCTGCCATGGAACAGCTCTCCCAGTGCATCATGTTCAACTTTTTATTCAGGATTGTGAACAAAGTAGGCAACCATCCCCACAAAAATTAGCCTCTGGATTCTGCATTGAGTCCTGGGTGTCCCTATTCCCCCTAAGAACTAAAAAGTAACAAAGAGGGACATACACTATTTTTTCCCACTAGCTTTCAGTCCTACCTCTTTGCACTCCAAATTAGGTGGGAATACAGACACTTCTCTCTTCAAGTACAGAAAGAGCTAGCCCTGAGCTCAAGTTCAATGGGTCTTTTAAGGCTGCAGAAAGTCTGGCAGGGGAAGGTGTGATGCAAATTGAACAGCAGTGGCAGAAATATCAAATGGTTTACCACGTGTGAATAAAGGGAACTAGCCAGGCCTGTCTTTGAGAGATGAGGAGAGTTTCACCCTCCATCTCTGCATGGCAACTGCAGAAACCCTCCAGTTCTCCGTGCTCAGCACAGTGAGTAAGATGTTTCACAATTAATGCCAAGCTGATGCAAGCAAAGTGATGTTACACAGAAACTGAGCACTGGCATCCAAATTCAGTACAGGAACAGATAAAAGGGTGTCGTTAGAAAAGACACCTGAAACTTATCTCTTTCCAGATGAGGGCATAAAGGATCTTTCCTTTATTAGAAATAGTATGAACCTAATCACAAATAGAAAAATTAATTTGCATGAATTTCCACAGGTATTGAAATTAAGAAAACTAGGCATTTTTTTGACAAAACTTTTCAAGGCTGGTGTCTTATTATAGCCGTGTTTTTGCTTCATCTACATATTGAATCTCCATTCCCTTAGCAAAAAAAAAAGCCAAAGTGTCCTGTTTGCCCTTTCCATTTCAGCTATATTTTGTCTACACACAGCCTATGTGTTAAGCATTTAATTCAGTAATGTGCCTTTCCCAGGGAACTGTTTCTTTTTCACCTTTCAAATTTAATTCCAGTCTTTCTAGACATGACTAGGTTTGGCTTCTAATTTGATAATATTTCGGTGATGAGTTTTGCTAAATTTATTTGTACCTGTCTGTTCAGTGCCTTACAGAGACCTCTTCATGGGAAGCTGAGGGGGGCTTGAGGAAGATGCAAATATTTTTATTAAAAAAAAAAGGAATATGTGTAATACTTGAACATTATTTGGTATGATCATAAATACCAGCCAAACAATCTTCAGTCTGAGCAGCTGGAGATAATAATGGTCTCCCTCTGCAGAGGAGGGCATTTTGGCAATAGCAGGGTAGCAGTAATATTCACGGGTTTTTTTACAGTTAAACCCCTCTACACGTTTACAGCAGACCATTTATCCATTTTCCTTCTTATCAAATCCACAGCATCTGCAACTCCTGCTGACTTAGATACAGGTCCTCTGGTGTGGATTTAAGTGCTCAATTCAAGCTACTAATTAGCTGAAAAGGTCGGCCAAAACAAGGAACTGATAACGGTGAAATCAAAGCTCAGGGCTATTTATTGGTCACTCCTGCAAGTGATGCTACAACTAGAGAAGGATTATGAATCCTGTTTGGTTTAGGAAGAAATGAATGATTTAATCTCCAAACCTCATCCCAATGTCGTCCTGCACGGATGCAGCCATGTGGCAAATGCACCAGCACGACTGTATTGTTATTTTTCAGACGGGAAAGTTGCTGACATTACCAGAGCATCCAGCCAAGCGCGGAGCCGCCGTGAGCCGCCACATCCCTGGGACAGACCTGTGGGGAACGAGACACTGCATTTGTTCCCAACGTGCATTCCAGCATTTCCCGACAACCTGAATAATTCCCAACGTCTGCCTGAGACGACGCTTTGAAAAACCACACAAACAAAGCTCTCCCGGGCACGAAGCGCCACTAAATGGGAGCCGGTGCCTTCACCTGGCATTTCCCTGGAGCCTGGGGGGCGCGGGGCTCCTGCCCATCTCCTCACGCACATTAATGAGCGCTGTGGGACCGCCTGAGCAGCGACCCCCGGCTCCCTTGAGCCCACATGGGCCGTGGGGTGCGAGCGCTGCCCATTCAATCCTTTCCCCGCCCCGGCGGCCGGGACTGCCGCCACCTCCGACTGACACCACCGGCGGGCCGGTCTCCACTCGCTGCAGGAGCCCAGCCCAGGGGAGCGGGCCCAGGGCGGACAGAC